>JAFKAC010000207.1:0-65373 GCA_025766275.1 Lactarius indigo | reverse complement strand
TCACTATACACACGAGAAGTAGTCTCTCCATCGTGCTTGAAAATCTTCCGCGCATCCCATTCAAAATGTTGGGCCAATTGCCGATCCATGATGAGATCAACCGCCCAGTCCCACAGTGGGCGATAAGATACTTCGAACATGCGATCCTCACCTTTGTATGGGACTGCAATATTGTCGAAAACAAACTAGCACTTGAAAAGGTTAGCAATTAAACTTCAATACAACTAGTAGCCTCACGGGCGTCAGTTGAGACGAGGCGCGCTCCCATGCACCCATCATGTCTGGGTAAGCCAACAGGGTAAGTGTGCCCTTGCCATCGATGCACGTTCCGACAATCTTAGAGAGACGGTCGTATTGATCCTTGGTCACTCCAATCTCCATGAGAACCTCCGAGAACACGAAGTCTTCGCGTGTTCGAAAGAACGGCCGCCACGGCTCCGTTTTATGAGGGGGGGGGTTGGTACGTCGACGTGTGTTGCTGGGCTCCTCACGAAGTGGTTCAGGCCTTCGTCCACTATTTGGGTGGTATTCGACCGTAAATTTAGGGTTATTAGAAGAGCCAGTTGCTCGTGCGACAGGAGGTGTTGGTTCACGCACTGAGTAGATGATCAAACCAACTGCTAGGAAGATTGATATATAGCGCACCTGACTCAGATGTCCCCCATCCAGCGTCAAGATCCATCGGTTCGGCAGCAGTGAAGGTACGGGGTAGGGGTTCATCTGGAATTATGGCGGCACTCGGAGCTGATTCATAAAACATGGTCAGTATGTCAAATATTATTAGTTGTCCATCACGCACCAAGAGTATCTAGTGCACGAAGTCTCTTCTCCAGAGCCTTGACGTATCTTTTGTCCCCCTGGCGCTCCTCTCGTTCTCTTTCACACTTCTTGACATGGGCAGGATAACCTTGGATGCAGTATCTAGTGCGACATATTGGACATTTCTTGTTTTTGCTCGGAGATTGACTTGCTTTTGGCATAAGAAGTGTTTACAGCGAATAGTGGGGATGGTGTGGGTGATAAAGACAAAGAACACGAAGGGGCAATGGTAATAATGTTATTAAATTATTAAGCGTGGGAAATCAACAAAGGTTGCGCCCTTTATTATATCGATTAGTCTAATATTATTATTACATCGAAGAGTAATATTACACCGTCCTCATCTTGATCATTACTTCCACGAACCTGCCTTGTGCTGACAATGCCTGTCGGGCGCGCTGAGAACAGCTGGTGCCGATGACCCTGGTATCGCGCTTTCTATATCCCCCCGCACTGGCACTGGTACTTGTCTTTCTTGATAAAGCTGGTCGTCTTGATAATGAACACACCAAAATCGACAATCTCAATGACATTGAGTAATACCAGGACGAGTTCGGGGACTTTGTCAATCTGATGGCGCAAAATTGACGTGATTGTGATCGGGGGGCGGCGCAAAGCTTTCTAGTGAGTATTATTACAATGCTTCCATATCCTCAGTCTGCTCATACGCAAATTCCATCGTCTCTTCCAATTTCGCCCTCTCTTCCAGCACTACAGATGGTTCATCGGTGCCATCTTCCGTCTTCGACCACAAAGCCCACAAAGAGTCCAAGACGAGTGCCTTCTCCGTCCAGCTCAAGAAGCTTTATCGCGACATCTCTGCTCTCGAGACAAAGATCTGACGATTCCTAGCTGAGGACGGAATATTTGTCAACCCTAGTGGCGCCCAAGAACTTTCTCGTCCTATTGCTATCACCTATGTCTCCGATGAGGTCGTCACACGTAAGTACCAGTACAACAATCGCATGATCGATGAACTCGCATCCTTTTCTCCAATCATCAATAAAGTATGATTGTTCTTGAGAGCAATGCTGGCGCGTCATCGCCACACGTAAGTATCAACACAACAATCGCATGGCCGATCACTCAAACCCCTTTCTCCGATTATCTAGAAGAGTGCTGATCAATACAGTTGATCTAGACGTCAATCATGTTGTAACAGAACCATTCACGCCAGGATAGCAGGTGTCTTTGTACGTGGACGTGGACCTTCTAGGTGCTGTATTGAACCTTTTCTTTTGGCGATTGAAAGGCGACTATAGGATATAAGAGGTAAGAAGTTGTTGTCATTGTCGACGCATCACTGATTCGCTGACTTTGTCCTTCCCATTGACTCTCACGAATATACTTTTTTTTACATGGACGACGACGACAACGAATCACTTTCCTCACAGCCCGATTCCTTCCCTGACGGTTTGGAGTCAGACGACAAGGCGCTATTGCGGCCCATGGTGACATTGGATGTCGACGAGTTGACAGCTTCGCAACTGCGTGATGTCAGTCATACAATCTTGTCTGTTTTTGTGCTAACTGGACTTGACCTGTCACTCTTCTAGTCACTCAAAAATATCCAGATCGATTACCAGTTACTTGTCGAGAAGTACAAGGCGCTAAAAATTGATCGTGACGAGTTGGCGGCCTCTCGCAGGCCCACAAATGCCGCAAGGGCTCCAAGGGGATCTTTATCCGGAGAGTCGAAGGAAATTTCGCATGCTGGGGGTAGGTTCTCCGTGGTTGGGGAGCTTTGGGTCGACACCGCTACGCTCGAGGTCCCCTTCCCTCAGAACTTCGATCCGCTCAATCCCGCACGCTATTCCCCCGATGATCCCCATGCCGAAGTCCGCGGTGTTATGGCTGAGCTTTATTTAGATCTTGCGCCTAGCCTCCGGCAGTTACTTGCGGATCGCAATCGAAAGCGGTCCTTCATATCAATCGTAAGTTTCAATCGCCTCTGCACATACCCCCAGACCGCGTCTCTGAATCAGTGATCCACATAATAGTTCTTGAAGCAATTGAACCAGGAACGGGCAAATTCGGTGCACTTGGTGCGCACTTATGCGAGCCACGTGCTTGAGGTCGACTCTACTTTTTTCTTGAAAACTTTCGATCGTACAAGTGCCCCAGTGCTGCGTCGGCTCCTTGAAAACCCTGGGAAGCCATCCGAACTGTATCCACTTTGGCCACGGCTTCTATTCCCCGACCAGGACACCTCGAGTACCCGTCCATTCCAGTGCATGGCGCTAGTGAAGGTATGTATGAGTCTAAGAATCTTTGGTCGTGTGTACTGCTAACACGTTCTTCAGTTCCTTAAAATCATCTTGTACGGGCCCTCATCGATAGATGGTTCAGGTACTGGGAATCGCGCGCCGAAAGCGGTCCTCTGGGGTGTGAAAAGGACCACCGCGGGGATGATTGCAATGGCAGCGACCCTCGTAAGTCATAGTGTTGTGATGTCCTCCTTTACTGACCCGATTTATTAGCTCATATATGCATGCAGCCAAGACCAGTCATTTACGAGGACCAAGGGCCCCAGTGGCGTTATTTGGAAGGAACGCTTCAAGTTGTACAAGGAATCCATCATTGTTTTCCCATTAGCTACCGCACGGAACTATTTTCTTGGTTTAACGGCCACCTCTTCAAAACGGACTTGGAAGCTGCGACTAGTTCATCTGGCACAGGTTCCCTCAATCAAGGCCATGGAGGAGACGTCGAAGATCTACTCAAACGCCTCCAGCAAGCCGAACTTTCTGAAGTCACCTGCTTATCTAGCCCTCCAGCCCATGTGGCTCAGCCCATGGGTGCTGCCGACGACGATCCAGCACTGATTCCTTACACTCAATCCCCTAGTTCTAATGGTGTGCGGGGTCCAGCCCCTGTCAATGATCAGATGGGGCAACCCCCGAAGGACGCAAACACCGACACAAAACTTATGGCAGATGACCACGAGCTGGACATTGCAGTGCGTCGCCCCAAGCGTCAGTCTAAAAAGAAGCAGCCACCACTCAAAAGGTGAAACCAACGACGAAAGCCACTAATAAGAGAACGGTACCTGTTCCCTCACCAATAGACTCCTAGAGTTCTGTCTAGTTTAGTTGATCTATTAGACTCGGACATTGAGAGACAGAGTCGTCTGAAACGTGAGATATCCTTTCCGGTTTAGTTTTCTACAAACCGTCGCACTTCTTGATCAAGCCCTCACCATCCTCGGTCCTTGTGAGAATTGGGGCTCCGTCCTCATGGGCATGAATGGCAACGAAGCTACCCGGGAGTTGATTAGGCTGAACGCGACATATGGTCGGGTTGAGAAAGCTGTCGATCTCATCGAACAGCTTGCTGCGTTTCAGGTAGACGGCGCTACCTAGCCTTTACGCGCACCGTATGATGCGCAGTTTCCGTTCTCTCCGTTTTACGCATAGTGAAGGTGTGAGCAACCCGAGGGATTCATATTACTGAACGACTTGCCGAGGCGCTTCTGCTTGCGCTTCTGGGTGCTTAATATTACACGCTTGACATTGCACGTGAGCGCCAGGATCAACTATCAGCACTTGCCGTTCAGGATTGGGAAGCTTTGGGGTTCTCTTCCTGGACTATTCGCAACGCCTTGGATGCGCAAGTATTGACACCATGTTATGGTACATCTCACTCTGCTAATGATATATCTCGTTGGCCCTTAGCGCGGAGCAATCTACTATAGGGTGGCTAGTTACGTTTCTCAAAAAGGAATGCGATTAGTAAGCACTGGTAAGCAAGTTCGGATTCGAACGCGACACTTTCTTCTGTACCCCAACTCAAGTTCCCTCCCTTCCGCATGCCCTCCCTCCTTCTGTCACTCCCCCTACGTTCGCAGCCCCAGATAGCATCAAAACCTGCCATGTTTTCAGGGTGGCTAGCTTATAAGCAAGTTTGAATTCAACGTCGTCGTCCAGCCTTCCCTTCCGAGTGTATTACCCACTGTGTAGTACCCACTTCTTTGTTACCCCCCACATTTGCACCCCGACGTATGTGCCTTTCTTTCCCCCTTCTCCTGCACCATTGATATGCAGATGAGGACCCTCCCCTCCCCCCCCCTTTTTTTTTTAAGGACTCCCCACCCATCTATCTACCACAAAAGGCAGCGCGCACATATCATGTCCGTTTTCTTCTCCTCTCCACCTCTGTCGATGTACAGAGGATCCTCCCTTTTTTTTTAGGACGCCCACCCACTTCCCCTTGTGCCCACCTCACCACAACGAGGCGTGCAAACACCGCAACAACATTGTGCAGACACTTGTTTTCAATATGTTCGTGTTCGCGCAGATCTTCAATTCGTTCAACTGCCGACGGCTGGATTGAAAGTTGGAAGGCATGTCGAAGAATCGGTATTTCATGGCCGTCATCACCACCGGTGTGTCCTCTCTTCTGAGTTTGTGTAGCATGGCTAAAATCTTCCATCAGAGGTTGCCGTACAAGTCTTAATCTGTTTCGTTGGTGGTGCCGCTTTCGACGTCACGCGCATAGGGGCTAGAGAATGGCTCTTCTCAGTTGGGCTTGGCTGCGTCTCTCTTCCTCTTGGTGCTATCATCCGTCTCACCCTCAACGAGCCTTGTGAGCGGGCTTCAAGAAGCTAAAGCTGCTGCCGGAGTCGGAACTACCTCCCACTCATCCAGATGCGGAGCTAGGTTTTTTTGCCGTGGATCATGTGCGTGCTAAGAGTAGTGCACAGTGAACGGGACATACAAACCCTTTTTGCGCCGTGGTACGTCTTCTCCTTTCCCTTCCCATTGACATGCTGACAGGAACCCATGTCTACAATAGCAACCCCCCCCTCCCCCGCTCTTGTGCAATACATGAACATGGGGCCGCGTGAAGTGTGGCAGAGGTATGCCCCCTCTGCTTTTTGCTTGCGTAGCACCAGCGCACAAACACAGGTGTGGCATACTGGTCAGCTTGCAGGGGCGATGCGTGAATGGGAGACATACAGAAAGGTGCAGGTGCCCTCCCCCTCCCCCTGCATATGTATGGGGCAGGAATAATGAGACGGTACATGCAGACTGGGGCATGTGCCCTTTCGCTCATCGACCCTCCCCTTCATTGACCGACAAAAAAAGGTTGTAAATAAATTATGTAATTTTTATGATTTAGCAACCCGGGCCGTAGCTTGTTGAATTATCAGAAAGGGAGTTGATCTTGTAAGGAGAATTATAAGGGAATCATACATTATAATCGTGATCGATCTGGTAATACTACGTGTTTCTTATAATAAATGACATGATCCATCGGGCCTTATAATCACTTAATAAGGCAACTTACAAGTATAATTACAAAGCCGATTATCAGAAGCCAGTCTTCTTATAATGGTTACAATGTTCCGGCAAAATTACATTACATTAAATCATTATAAGACGTTATAACCCCCTTCCCGAATTTTGCGACATAATCTACCTTACTGCCATAGTCACCACTGGTACAGTAAGGGTCCACAGTAATATGGTCCAAATCGTAACAAACAATCTTTGTATACAACTTCACAAGCACCAACAGCATCACCGACACCATCAACACCCCCAGCTTTCCCCTTTGTCTTCACTCACAGCCCTGGAATCTCAGCAGATGCATGCACATTTGGTGATGCTTGATCAGCCCAAGCCCACACCCACGATTTTGGCAACATCACTCTCCTTGGCTTCTCTTTCCAAGCTCACATTCCCAATCACAACATCTACATGACTATCCTCAGTCTCTCTCTCCCCACTGCTAAGGCGATGCAACCTTTTAGAAGAACTAATTGATGCCAGCTATGACCTGACACAGCCGATCCCCAGAAATTTTACTAATCTAACAGATTTATCTTCGCTTAGTTGTGATCTTAGCGACCTCACATCCAGCTCAAACTTGGGCCAAGCAGAATCAGATAGTGAACAAGAGGTCAACCTCAACCTGTCAAATATCTCAGCTCAATCTTCGGCCCAATGGGGTGTAACCACCCGACCCTGAGCACATGTCTTTATCTTCGATCACTCTGACTTCTGCACTGCACTTCGCCTCGTCTTTCACCCTTTCTCTTTCATCTCATTGTTGAATCTGTCACTCCTTGCCTTGTCATCTTCCCCAACTCTTCCATCATTGTCAGATGCCACCCAATTGCCCGTACTGGGCTAACATCGCCTTCAAGCCCCCCAACTGTGACACCAATGGCCTCAAGTCTACCATGCTTCCACCACTCATCATTCCCTTGCTTTCCCTGCTGTCTTCATCGCCTCCTTTGTATCTTCACCCTTGGCCAATCAACTTTGCATCATCACCTCTCAAGCCATGACTTTCTGTTGGATCGCTCTAGTTCACGCTCTCTGTCTCAGGCACAGTGCCCATCATTAAGATCCTTGCCACTGTCATTTGGCAATGCACTCATCCTCACTGACTCCCCTGCATTTTATCAGCCCTGTGTGGCCCTGTGTTTTCCAGCCCCATGTGGCCAGGCAATCTATTGGCCCCATGTGGCCCTGTGATTTCTGGCCCTGTGTGGCCCTGTGTAACGCCGTCACAACGTCAGCTCGACTTGAGCTTCGATAAGGCGACTTAGCTAATCACGCCTTAAGGCGTATGGCACGAAGGCAGGTTCTAGATGTTCGAAGACACTAGTATAACTCGTGGCACTCTAATTGAATAGAGGCAAGACTCAGATGCGAAGACAGAGAAGTGACGATTGAAGAAGACCAAGATGGCGTATCTTGGTCTTCCGAAGCTACCTTAAATACAAGAAGAGCAGGCTTAGAAGCGCTGCTATGAGTCACAGTAATGTAGTGTCCAACGTATCACGTAAGTAGCGCAATCCTAATACTACTACTACTTGTACTAGGATCGAGTCATCCTTCAACACCTAACTCCTATTGTAAACCCCAAGTCCGTGACTAATCTACCTTACCGCCGTAGCCACAACCAGTACAGTAAGGGTTCGATACGTGCAACCGTAACACCCTGCATTTTCCAGCCCCGTGTGGCCAGGCAATTTGACGGCACCATGTTTCCCCAGTATTTTAGCAGCCTCATGTGGCACCGGCTTCAGTAATACCTCAATTTCCCCCTTCACCCCCTTTGCGAAGATTATGAACCCAAGCGATGGGTCACGCATAGAAGAAACCAGCAGTAGGAAGCCCATGAACCCATGCTGATTGGTGGCACTTCATTTGCGTTTCTGCCCTCACAAGCCACCCGATGTCAGGCAACTAGAGGGTGTAGTGGCGCCAGTACAATTGTAATCTAGCTGCACCATTCTGCACAGACAGACAAGCTCGCATTCATACTGGATTCAAGCCGTACTAGCCATGCACATTTTCATTTGTTTTGTTTTTTTTACATCCAACAGGTTTTTGCCCGAGCAGCGTTGCCCAACACCTGCAGAGCCAGCCACAGCTCTTCACCATCTTCACTCTAGCACTCATCTTCCTTCATACCTATGTGCCCACCAGCACCATCTTCAAGAGGCCTTGCTTGGGCTACCCGCAATATCATCACCACCAACATTCACAACATGTTCCCACCATTGTCCCTGTCTCAACCCACATTACTCCTGCACTTGCAATATTATTCATGAAGCTTCAGTCCCTGCGCCTATGACCCTCCACCCGGATAACTTGCACAATCCCACACAGCATCTATAATCTAACCAGTATAGGCCCCGCCGGTGACAGCTCAGCATACCTGGGCATCCCCAGTCAGCATTATGTGTCCCACAAGTCACGCATCGGCCCACATGCGTCAGCACACTCGGTGTCCACAGACAGCAAGCCCCAGCGATGAGTCATACAACAATGACCCTGGCGGCAACAAATCAACAAACCTGAGCCGAGCGACTATGCTCTGGCTGCTCTACCACCTGCAAAAACCCCCAGATATTGTGTACAGTACTACCTTGGGACTCTCCCAATACGGATGCGTTCTACATTGCCCCTGGTCACCAACCTGTTGAGAACTGAGGACAGTTCATTTTTCAGTGGGGAAGAGAACTAGGCCCTGCCCCTTTCACATGAATCAACGCAATTGCCCACTTTTTGCCTTACTCTTGTCCATTCAGCTGGCACTGCTAACTCTCATTTTACTTTATTTATTTATTTTTGATTCCAGCTTGCATTTCCCACCCTTTCCAACACTACTGACAGCAATGACAAGTACAAAAGCAGCAAACCCTCGGCAGGTTCAAGTGAAGGGTGGATCAGGCAACAACAAGAATGTGCCAGCATTCACAGTAGCAATACCACCAGCGTGCGGCAGCCAATGGATAGCGGTGGCTTATGTAATTGATACCCCCAACCGATGGTGAGAATCTTCTGTGATTCATACTCAGCCGGCGCCAGCCAACGTCGGAGAATCCGATGTAATTGATAGTCCAACCGGCGCCGGCTGGAAGCGGGGTGTCCGCTTTTCGATTATTAGCATAAACAAGTCGATACATGACTCATTGTGATACATATTGGTGGCAGGAAGTACAGGGAATGTGGATATATAAGCAATGACCAAAGGTTACTCCTGAATGGATGTTGGGGGATACCTTTACAGTATAACAAGTCCATAGGATGTATGGGGAGTTCGGATGAATTTTCAGTGAACCCTGAGCTTGACCATGAGTGTTCCAGGAGTAGGAACCAGTGGGTCTTGTCATTATTTGATTGAGGGTCATACTCATATACAACAAAGAGATGTAGAAATACTGTTCAAATGAAAAGGGGTTTGAAGAGACTAACATATAAGTGCATCCAGCAGGGATATCCTCGATGAAATACACAACCAGTTTGTAAACAATTAGTTGACCAATATCCATATGGGTTCAGGGCACATCATTGAAGCTATGGGTGGACACTCCGCCAGCATGACTATATAGATGTTTATATCTATCTATTCATGCTCCAGATGTCAGGATGGACTTTAGCTGCACCCCAACCAGTATCCATATTCCTGTGAAGTGATCAGAAGTCTGGGGAAGGGGCTAATTGTTAGCCACTAACCTGACCTTCTCTGAGACCTTGATAGTTTGTTTGATTTCTTTCCCTTTCCCTTTTGCTACATGAGGCTGATGGCCAACTTGCATTTCTTTCCATTGAAGCTGAGGAGAGTGTGATGGTCCTGCCATTTCTGTGCATTGATGAATGAATTGGTGGTGCCGGATGTAATGTGGATAGGATGCAAACCTGGAAATGAAGATCTATTCATGCTCAGATAATCGTGTCCAGCAGAGGTGGGACTGGGACCTCCATCATCATCTACATGCAATGTTGTCATTGATAAGTTGAGGGTAACCCAATAACAATCGGACTCACCAGGACAAGCGTCCTCCTGTATATAAGACATATTCAAGGGTGGAGACCTCATAGCCACTTCATCCTCAGATGGATCAGTCCTGTCAGATGAATCATCATTCCTGGATGAATCATCTGAAGAATCTTCAGCATCAGTAATGTCATCCTCCTGATCAGAGTCCCGACTAGCTGGAAGAATGAAGCACTCTTCATCAGATGCTGGTGATTGCTGCTTTCGAGCCCTTCGGACACTCCGCATAGGCCTTGGGGAATCTTCCAAATTACTAAAGAGTGGGGACGTTGATACCCACATCAAGGGGTCAATGCCTTTATCTTGCCTGTCACTCCAGTGGTACAGTAGACGAAAGACCTCTCCAATCTGGATCTTAGATGGGTCCTTCCACTCAAACCCATCTGGAATACATTCATCACGAATCCAGGAAGATGGGTCCTTGACCAATGATCCCCATGGAATGGTCAGTGTTGGCTTTCCAGTGACATAACCTTATTCCAACATATTAAATACTGATACACATTATTAAAAGAATGGCTTATGGATATGTGCAGTGCAATAATCCCTGAGCAATGACTGAACAATCTTGGCTTTATATCCATGACGCTGAGTAACTGTCGGAAGCTCCGGACATCCATCTGCATCAAATACAGGGGGATTGGGGATTGGATTGTCCTGAGTTGTCCTTTTTTGGATGCTCCTGGACAGTCCTCTAGAATGTACATGAATGATATTCACTCACTGGGATAAGAAGCTTGTCAAACCTTTTGCAAAGCACTTTAATCCAAATTGAGTCCACTGCTCCCAGAGGGCAGCACTCTTCCAGTCTGGGCAGAATTTCTGAAAGTCCTTTCCATCCGCAATACACTGTTCACATCATTGCTGAAATTGGTTTGCATCAATTGATGGTCAGTACAGATTAAGGATACATTTTTGGATGACTTACAAGCCAATCTTGAGGTTGTTGTCTTCACCCTCATATGCTGTGAGAACAATGGAACGAATACCACATGTCTTGTAGAGTTGACTTTGAAAGTCTTGGATGATCCACTCACACATAGAAGATGCCATTCTGTATAGAAGAGATGAGAGAAAATGGATCCAAGGTGATCATATTTGCGTACCTGGATTGAATATGCTTTGGTGGAGTCTTCTCTGACCATTCCTTAGCAGCATCTACATACTCCCTTTGATCTTTAGGGGATACATCATTCCATAAGCAGTGGTTGCATCTTGAAGGGCCCCCAGGAATGCGGGGTTCCCTGGCTCTGTCCCAGAGTCCTCCCTAGCACGCTCCAAGACTTCCTCACAGTGCAGGTGATAGAATGCATTCCTGGCAGACCATTTGCAAGTGAACTTGATATATTGAACGCCTGGGCGGATGTAGTGGTTATAAAACCATTTCTGAATTTTCTGAAATCTGAAATGAGCAATATATCCGTCACTGTATAAATGAAGCCCACCTTTGTGGCCACCTTCTTATCAAATGGTGCACTAGAAGGGCGGAGCAGATATAACTGGGGCCATGGCTTTCTCAATTATCCTGGTACGAAGGCTTGTATCAGCAGCTTGGAACTCTTCAAGATATTCCTGCAATACATCTGCATCTTCAGGAGTAATGATAAATCCTGTGTCACCAGACTGTGCTCTTTGACTCTGTGATATCTCGGACTCTCCGCCAGAGCCAGAGTAAGTGATGTCCTCGTTCTGCATGGGGAATATTAATCAAAGGTGATTAGAGGATATAGATACGGTGTGTGTGGATAGATATATTGAGCATGAAGTAGTTTAAATACATGACAGTAGTTTGGTTGTGTTGGATCAGAAAACAAAATATGGACACTGGCAATCGGGATATAGTGAGGGTAAAACAGGACACATAGGTTAATATATGTGGTAAGATAATATAGCAGGTTTCAATGGGTTTGAATACGGATCTGGGTGAGAGGTGCCACATGACATGGATGGGAAATATGGACATGAATTATGGTTTCACATATGTTTCACGCATGGGCTAGATATGCTTGTACCTCAAGAGCGGACCTCCCGCTTTTGATGAATTGTGACAGCTATCTACATGGAGAATAGGATGTATATCAATGAGAAATGGTACTTGAGCCTATACATTAAGGAGGGGGGTGTGAATATGATGCATGGCTTCACATATATTTCATATTTGGCTAGACATGCTTGTGCAAGGAGATCGTGCCTCCTGCTCACATAGTACATCATATGACGATGTCTCACTGTTGCATCGGGGACCCTGACACATTGTATGTATCAGATTTGGTCCTGCACAGCATGTCATCGATATTTCAGGTGTGTTGGGCCACCTGACATATCACGTGGAATTCTCCCATACATCCATACATCAAAGTGGGGATCTGAAACATCCCATCTGTGGCACGTGTTTGATATGGACATCGTAGATAGTTCTTAGTGATTCATGCGGCAAGTAGGGTTTTGACATGGTCTGAACTAATATGTCATCAAGCATATCTGATACGCCGGACCTCCCGACATGTACATATCACATCATCTTAAGAGACAAAGGTAAATATCAAAGGTAAATATGAACAAAGGGACGTGGGAAGTCCGCATTTCAGACACGTTGCATAACTGATGTATTTAATGGTTGCGGACACTCCGACATGGTACCAAATTGGTACCAAAATGGTACCAAAACATGATCTCAATGCGTGATATTGTTACCGACACATGCAAGATGATCACAATACATGTGCTACATAGTTACAGTCCTTACTCCAAGTATTTCGCCATATTCTCCAGATCAATCAAAGTCTTCAGGATTGAGTCATTGATTGCTTGAACTCGACCCCGCAGCTCTGTGAGCTCATCCCACACATCAGCAAGTGTCAGCTTGCATCTCTCAATCCTGGACTCGACATTTCCGAGGTCCTCAGGGAGGGGAGACACAGGGATGGTGATGCCCATTCGATGCTTGATTGTACGGGTGGATGGGGGTATCTCCCCAGTTCGTGCACAAGGGGCGGACCTCCTGGTGGCCTTAACCATTTGTACAGATTAATAGAATAGTTGTATGTAATTGTGTATACATACCTTGCGTTTTGGGGCGTCCGACTGCGATGGGGTGATTGCACACTGAACAGAACTCCCTGGATCATCGACATCCATCGTATCAGCTATCTGTGACTTTTATATGATGCATCAGATAAGCTATAGACGATGGGTAATTATCACATACGCTCAGAGCAAGTCCTGCTGACGTTGGGGAACCTGTCGGGGCACCCACAGTTGGAGCGTCACTTGGTTGATCATCAATAGAGATGATCTCAGGTGCTGGTGATACAGGCTTAGCGACCACAGTGGGTTCACGGATAACACGTTGTGAGAGTGGGATGCGATCCATAAAGTCTTTGGGTGGAGAGGGTGTGCGCCTCTTCTTGCGCTTGCCATCATCCTATACAACACACTGTTAGAGTGCTGTCGAATATATAAATACAGTTACGCACCCGCGGGGTATCCGAAAGACATGGCCCAGATGGAATAGGTACGACAGGCGACAGTACCTTGGATAGGAATTCAAAGCCAGTGGACACCCTGGATGCTTCAGAACGCTGTTTTGATGGAGGGCCCATAGACTGAGGCTTTGGTGACGCTTGTTGAGACTGCGGGGTTCCTGCAGCTGCACAAGATCACGAACGCGAACCACGAGAGGTATCAGACATACTGGAAAGGGGTCTGTGGGATATTGGAGCTCGCCACCTGCGTAGATATATATCATATCTAGTCACCACAGTCATCGCTTGATTATCGGATCAATCGGATATATATTTTCCAAATTTCCTAAATCGGATTTTGGGGTTCCTGGATACCAGAGGAGATCGATAATCAATAGTGGGACCCCCAAACGTTTCAAGGTGCTTCCATCTGAGGTGCTTCCATCTGTGACTTCGCTATCATTCACATTAGACACCCCCACGCTCAATGGGTAGGAAAGGCCCATCCGAATTGACAAAGCATGAAGTTCAGTTGCTCACCATAGCAGCTAAGTTCATGGCTGCCATGAAACGTGTGGAGGAGACTGGTCCGTCACCAATGGAGCTGGACATAATGGATACAAAGATCAACCAAGAAGTGGTGAGTCGATTTAATATCCTCAACGCATATGCGATGTATCTAATGGTATGCTATTCAGAGAACCATTAATTCGATATTTGCGGGCTATGGGATACATTCCAAGACCCCCTGTGTCCATCTGATCATCCAGGTCATTGGGACCGAGTGGCAGTCAGCTGCAATAGAGGACTGCTACCCTGATTGGTTCATACTAACGACTGAATACATTACTACGCTTTGTGAATATGTATCGTCGGAGAACCCGGACTGGCACCTCAAACTCTCATCCCTTGATCTGAACTCATATCTGGATGGCCTCCATCCGAGCAAGATGTGGTGGCTCGAAGAGAACACCATACCACAGATGCCCTCAGAATGTGTGTCAGATATATTGTATCGATTCATACCTATTCACATCCTCATGCACAGCTACAGTTGACAATCTCCCATCCCAGTTGTTGTC
This sequence comes from Lactarius indigo, assembly GCA_025766275.1. Taxonomy (NCBI): domain Eukaryota; kingdom Fungi; phylum Basidiomycota; class Agaricomycetes; order Russulales; family Russulaceae; genus Lactarius; species Lactarius indigo. The sequence continues at coordinate 50,708 of JAFKAC010000207.1, read as the reverse complement.
TTCATGATTGACACTTGCCCCTCCTTCCGCCTCCATGGACCCCCCAGAACCCCCGGACCCCCCGGCCACCCCCCCACCCGTACACAATACACGAGGCACAGTAAAGGCACGTGCCATACAGACACGTTCGTCGGACCGCCCGGCCGATGCTCCATCCAAACGCCACACTGCTCCATATGTGCTGCGAGGAATGAAACGGGATTCACCGGGCAATCCGGGAGAAGCATCCGAAACGGTCCCACATCAGAACCCCCCTGTTCCACATGTCGAAGTGGAGCAGGCATCTCCCCCTCGACCCACACAACGTCAGCGTACGGATGCTGGTGATATTGTTGCCTATGGGAATGTAAGTATTCTTATTCCATCCTCCTGCATCCAAATAACGATCTGATGTATATGTGCACTACTTGTAGGACTGCTGTGGCCCCTGCATCCATTTTGGGGATGCTGAATGCAAAGCCCAGGCCAATAAGCGGTCAATCGCATGTGTGAAGTGTGCGCAGAGGCACAAGCCATGTGAACCCCCTGCAACGTGGGCCATCCCGCTGCATCGTGCAATGGAGGCCAGATCAACACCATCGATGGGAGCGGGGTCCCCAGGTACGTCCCACCTGTTTTCTGCAAGCATAAACAAAACCCACATGCATCACACACCTAGTAGGAAGCTTCGGGGACTCCCGTGTTGATGCACTGGAGTGCAAAGTGGAGTCATTGACATCGAAACTTGGTGATGTCACTCAGACAGTAGACCGTGTGTGTCACGGTCACGTGACATCGTGACTATCGGTCACGCGTTACGTCGTGCCAGCAAAGCATCAAACAAAGTATGGCCTCAGAGTTCCGGAATAGCACGACTGACAGTGCTAATAAGCACGCCTTATGGTGCTCATCAAGAAAATAGTCACGAAAACCAATAGTCTGTAAGAGTATAAGTAGTAGCTGTCTGAGTAGTACTTTTGGTTGTCTACTCTTAGTTCTTGAATCCGACCTAGCTTGCCTTGTCTCAGAACCCCACGTGCTCTCCCCTCTCTCTAGCGATACTCTTTGAGTTGAGCTTAGAACTCCCCGAATCTTGACTTGTTTGCAGAACAAGTCCCGACTCTACCGACTGCATTGAGCATAGCTCCGCGTGACTTAGCGAACGTATGGTCCCTCGGAACCGTAACAGTGTGCTATTTGAGGTTGTAAACACACGCCAGGATTTGCATGACACACGGCTTATGGTTGGGAAACTCCTGTCCCACCAGGGTATTGAATCGACATCGATTCCTGGTGTCGGGATGCCCCCCACCAATCATCGCTCAGTATCCCCTGGTGTCCAGTCGACCTCATCAGTTGGAGCACATATGTCTGGCCTCACTCTCTCTGACATTCGGCCTCCTTCTTCCCTTTCAAGTGCACCCCCAAGCCGCTCTCGCCAACCATCAGGTAAGCACTTATATCATCTGAATCGGAAACACAGGCTCATCCACATTACAGGGGAGAGTGTTGCCTCAGGGGGACGTCTGACCCCATCTGGAATATCTGGTGGGTCATCATCAGCTGGTCCTGTGGCTTAGAATGGAGTTTTTCGATTTAAATGATGTATACTATTCTGTAAATGCATGTTCGGGAGGTCCGGCCCATTGAGGGTCGAAATATATGATGTGTCAGGACTGTTTGCATGTGACCATATCAACATAATAATCACCATGTGATCCAGTGACTAAGGGGCCTTCGTTTCGAATATATGATGACTTGTATTTGAAGCAGGCGTGATACGTGTGATGTGTCGGGGTCCCCGCTTCTATGAATAGGAGAGCGTCATGTGGTATTGGGGGATACCTGATGCATCAGATATACCTGATGACGTGTCGTGTGGGACTGTATCTAGATTTACGTTTTCCATATGCAACAGTTTGGGGTCCCTGTATCAATGTATGATGGGAAGGTGTCATGTGATGTGTCGGGAGGTCCGCTCAATTGGATATGCTGATTGAAGCGTTGTGTGGGACTGTATTACAATTGCTACCTGGTACACATAAAACATGTTTTACATATGCAACAGTCCAGAACCCCTGCTTCAATATGTTTGTTATTTCCTTGTGGTATATCTGAAGGTCTATGTAATGTCGTCACGACATTAGCTCGACTTGAGCTCGAGTAGCGGTAACCACTTAGCGAATATCCGGGTCCTGATCTTGATCCTGACACGATGGCACGAAGACCCGTGTTCTTGTTCTAGTGAATGCTTGGAGGCACACCGACAAGTACGATCCTGTTCTTGTTGACGCGAGATAGATCGAGAGAAAGAGAGCGAAAGGTAAGAGGCAGACAGAAAGAGAAACAACAAGTGACGATTCAAGAAGACCAAGATGGCGTATCTTGGTCTTCGCATAGAGTCTTAAATACATGTCGAGCAGGCTTACAAGCGCTGCTATGAGTCACAGTAGGTAGCGTCCAACGTATCGCAGAAACATCGCAAACACTAATACTACTAGTACCTGTACTAGTGGCGTCGGTCATCAGTCAGCTATCGTACCCGTATCACCTATCGCACTGCCGTATCACTGTAGGTAAGTCCGCAACTAATATACCTTACCGCCATAGTTGCAACCGGTACAGTAAGGGTCTCAAGTCAAGTAGTCCGTACGAGTAGGAACGTGACATCACCCCCCTTCTAAGCGTGAGGCCCCAGACTCACCGAAAGTCTCTTGGCGGCCAGTCCCTCTGTTCGTCGGCAATCCTCTCCAACACTGTAGCGTGCTCCAGTCGATAGATGGAGTTGCGTCTGTCATCCTGCACGCACTCGATCATCGCGCGGAGTTGGGCTATGCGGGCGCGAAGTCGGTCGAGCTCATAGCTCGCCGCGCGGTAGCTGTCATGTTTCGACTTGTACGGACTATACGGACTGTGACCCTTACTGTACCGGTTGCAACTACGGCGGTAAGGTAGATTAGTTGCGGACTTACTCACGGTGATACGGTAGTGCGATAGGCGATTACGACTGATAGCTGACTGATGACCGACGCCACTAGTACAGGTACTAGTAGTATTAGTGTTTGCGATGTTTCTGCGATACGTTGGACGCTACCTACTGTGACTCATAGCAGCGCTTGTAAGCCTGCTCGACATGTATTTAAGACTCTATGCGAAGACCAAGATACGCCATCTTGGTCTTCTTGAATCGTCACTTGTTTCTATTCCTCTTCATCTCGTATCATCTTTCAACTTCCTTTCCAGTCAAGTAGAACAACTTCGGTGTGCCTACGCGCATTCACCAGAATATACGCCTTGGGCCTTCGTGCCTTCAAGCCAGGACTTCCCTAAGGGTTATCACTAAGTTGTTACCCGCCCCCATCGAGCTCAAGTCGAGCTAACGTTGTGATGACGTTACAGTAGCGCGTGACCTCGGCTGTGAGCGACTCGTCGTTGATGCGATTGAGGGCACGGTCGGTTATCTTGTCCGCCGCAAAAATGACGAGGTCCTCGTGCAGATATTGGGGGCGGAGAGCGGCGGAGACATGGGGTTCGGTGTAGAAGGGCTTACCGTATACATGAGGAGAGCCCGGTATGACCCCCAGTATAATGGGGTCTGCCCCTCTGATAATCTGGACGTGCGACACGTCCCTCTCTACTCCGTCGGGCCCGGTGATGGGGTATCGAATATAATGGGGTCTTCTATTTGCCCGGAACCCTTCAGGCGCAATGACATGTGCGGGGTCTTCGGTGGCGGTGAACGGGCGGTGCTCCGCAACACCAGGGACTCGCACACGTCCTCGATACATGGGGGACCCGTCGGTGTAGACGAGCCATGGCGTGATGAGGGGATTATCAGCGTCGCGTTTCGTTTGTAGGAAGGGGTGTCTCGCCGGGTAGTAATCTGAGTCGTCATGGCCAGCCTCAGCTGCTGCCATCGCTGCCGTCGCTCTCGCATCTCCCTCAGTCGGGCCGTGGCTGAGTCGAGCTGTTCCTTCTGCCACTCCGCCGCCACTCTCCTCCAACCGTCCAACTCGTACTCCAGGAGAGCTTGAATGCTCGTCGTTGCTCGGGAAAATTCCGCGAACGCTGATGATGTCGTCGCTTGGGGGGATGGCTGCGATGGGTTCGCGCTCACCAGCCTCATTTCTGAAGACATGGGCGACGGCGTGTTCATCGTCGGGGTGTTGTGTGGGGTCTGGGAATCGGGCAATGACGTGTGCCCACTCTTGCGCGGTGATGGGGCCCTCTTGTGGTCGAAGAGGCGTCCATGGTGTGATTTGGGCGGCGGGAATTTCAGTGTCGGCGTCGTCTTCCAGGAGTGCTCTGGCGTCGTTGGCAAGGGAGTCGAGGAGTGCTGCTTGGGTGACATGTCGCAGAGGGGAAGTGGGCATGAGAGTGGAGGTGGTAGAGCGAAGGAAGATGGGATGACTTTCCTCTGCTCTCGTCTCGCTCGTTTTAACTGTTCTTCCGTGTGTTTGCGCTTCCTGATATAGACGGAGAGCTTCGGGCGCAAAGACGTCATCCTTGTTGACCCACTGATTCTCTGAGTCTGGGTATCCCTTCCATTTGACGAGATATTGGAGGCGTCTCCCCCTGCCGAAGTGCCGAGAGTCCAGAATGGCCTCGACTTCTTATTCTTCTTCTCCATCAATCAATTCGGGTGGTGGGTGCGTGAAATTTTCTCCATGAAGAAGAGTTTGTCTGTACGGCGTGAGAAGATCGATATGGAATACTGGGTGGATGCTCCACTGTGTGGGAAGTTCCAATCGATAATTGTAGGGGGACATCACCTGTGTCACCCGAAAGGGACCGTTGTCACGCCTCTGCGGGGGGGGGGGCGCGGTCTTCTGTAATGGCTTCCTGTCACGTGGCAGTCGACAGCCAAGTCGGATCGACACTGTGTGCAACAACTCCTAAGGTCTTCTGTAACAGTCCCCGTACTAAGGTGACTGAGTCTGTGGCAATCCCGCGATGCTGAGGTGGGAAAAGTCCTTCTGTAACAGCCCCTTGTGTTAAGGTGACTGAGTCTGTAACAATGGACGAGCGCGGAGGCCTAAGTCCAAAGGTCACGTGTCACTGGGCTGACCAGTAAGACAGAGAGAGGGTAAGAGCGGAGTCAAAGGGAAGCCTGCACAGAGGTTGAGAGGGGAAATGACCCAAAGGGGATAAGGGTCAAGGGCAAGGGTTCAGGGCCAAGGACTTGAGTGCTGAAGGGGCTGAAGCACTCAGGGAGTCAATAGAGATACAACGCAGATGATTGATTAAGCCAAAGCTAAGGAGCTAAGGCGCACTACAGGGTTCCTTATATAGTACAGGATTGCGCCTGAGCGCATAGTGCTACTGGTTGCTATAGATGATGTGCTGGCAAGATGATGCTACTATCGTACAAGATGGTGTCATGCCAGCAAAGCAGGAGAAGGGTGAATGAGAATAGCATAGAAGGTGCTAGAATAATCTGATAAAAGGGAAGCATAGGTTCAAGACAGGTAACTGCCAAGAAAGGGAATGGATCAGATAAGGGCAGAAAAAGAAAAGGTGACAGGGGAGTTCATGGCAACCGTGGCGTTTGGCCGCTAATTTGGCCGTGGGTTGATTGGTCCTCAAGTGTTTCCCTTCTAGCCATACAAGGTCGTTGACGCGGAATTTGGGCGTATCTTTGTTGCGTACCCAAGCTTCCTGTGCCTTCTTCATAAGGCGTTGGGCTTCTTCTCGTGCCTCCTTTAGCTGTGTTAGTCGTTTCATTACCTGCGGAATGGGAGACGGCTTATCGGTCCAATCCGCATGTGGGTCGTATCCCATCAGAAGTTGGAACGGCGATTGTTTGGTGTGTTCATGTGGCCAGTTGTTGTGCGTGAATTCCGTGATCGATAGATAAGCAGTCCAGTTATCTTGCCGCTCATTTACCCAAAAGCGCAAGTACTGCTCCAGCCATTGATTAGTCCTTTCAGACTGTCCATCGGTGCGTGGGTGGTACGCCGTGGATATGTTTTGCTGGATTCCCAAAATTCGGCAAATCTCCCTTGTGAATTTGGACGCGAAGCGGGGGTCTCGATCGCTGATGATTTTACGCGGTAGTCCGAAACGTTTGAACACGTGAGTTACGTACAGAATCGCCGTCTCTTCTGCGGAAATTTCTTCTTTACACGGTATGAAGATGGAGGCTTTGCTGCAGTCATGATCTGTGACAGTTAGAATACTGTCGTACCCCTTGGATGATGGAAGTTTAGTGATGAAGTCCATGGCTACCGTATGGAACAGCGTGGCTTCCAATATTGGCGTTATGGGGTGCAGCGCGGCGCGGATGGGTCGGGTGTTTACTTTATTCCGTTGGCATTCTGCGCATCCTTGCACGTACTCGTATACGTCTCTTCGCAGTCGCGGCCACCAGTAATGTCTTTCCAGGATTCGTTGTGTTCTCGCGATTCCCGGGTGACCGTGTATCGGTAAGTTGTGGTGATCGTGTATCAGCACTCGATGGGTTGATCTCGATGGGTTGATGCGGGTCCGGTTATTACAAACCTGCCGTCTTTGTACCACTCTCCCTGTATCTTCTTGAGGTTGTGGGGATCCGCCCACACCTTGATCACTTCTTCATCTTGTTGGTGGCGTGGTTGCCGCAGATTTGGGTTTGCCACAAAGGTGCGTGCGGTATTGAGAGTGCGTACAAAGACTTCGGGGGGGAGGACGACAACTTCGCTGTTGTCTGTGATAAGGCGTCCGCCCTTCCGTTGTTCTTTCCCTTGATGTGATGAATCTCGAAGTCGTATTCAGAGAGTTCGAGTACTTCCCTGGCAACACGCCTACTAATCTTTTGTGGGGACTTCCAGTATTGTAGGTTGAGATGGTCCGAATAGATTTTAATTTTGTGAGGGGCTCCTGCCAGTAGTGGTCTCCAGTTCCGCAGGGCCTTGACGATTGCGAGTAGCTCTAGGTCGTATATGTCGTAGTTTCTCTCAGCTTCAGAGAGCATTGCTGAGTAATAACCTATAGGGTGTCGCTTGCCGTCAGATTTCTTTTGCAGTAACACTGCTCCCACCGCGTAACCCGAAGCGTCTACTTCCAGTTCGAACGGGTCTTGGAGGACAGGGTGTGCCAGCACCGGTTCCTCTGTGACAAGACTCTTTAGCGTGTTAAACGCCTTGTCCTCCTCCGCCGTCCATCGCCATTCTTCGTCTTTTCTTGTTAGTTTGGTCAGTGGTTTGGCGTGATTTGCAAAGCCGCGAATGAAAAGTCTGTAAAAGTTAAAAAAGTTCAGGAAGGATCGCACGTCCTTGACTTTTGTTGGCGTCGGCCAGTCTTTGATGCCTTGAACTTTTACAGGATCCATGCGAGTTACCCCCCTTTCAAGGATTACCCCCAGGTAATCCATTCGCGGTTGGTGGAAAAGGCACTTCTCGAGCTTGAAGTAGAGGTCATGTTCCTCCGCGACGCGTAAGATGTCGCGAACTGCGGCAGCGTGGGCTGAGAGGTCGTGATCGAAGTGAGTGGCTATCCTGATATCATCCATATAAACACGTATCGTGGTGCCCAGGCGTTCGTGCTTTGATATCGTGTCTTGGTAGATGTGGTTCATCATAGCTTGGAAGGTGGCAGGGGAGTTGGTAAGTCCGAAGAACATGACCGTTGGTTCAAAGAGGCCAAACTTAGTTTTGAATGCCGCTTTCTCTTGGTCGCCGTCACGTATGCATATATTGTTGTATCCCCAGCGGATGTCGAGTTTGGTGTAAATGTGCGCGTTGCTGAGGTCCAAAATGAGGTCTTGGATCAGAGGCAGCGGGTATTGGTTGCGTATGGTGTGTGAATTAATAACCCGATAATCCTGAACCGGGCGTAGTTTTCCGTCCTTCTTTTTGATAAAGAAAAAGGAGGATGCGTACAGCGAAATAGAAGGGCGCAAATATCCTTGCTTTAACTTCTCGTCTAAGAACTCCCTGAGTTCGCTTTCTTCTTTCTGCGTCATAGGGTATATTTTGCAGTCTATGGCGGCTGGCGCGGATGGTTTGAAGTCGATTGCGTGGTCCCACGGTCTGGCCGGAGGGAAGCGATGTGATGCCTGCTCACTGAAGAGTTTCGTGAATGCCGCATATTCGGAGGGGAGCGGTACTGCTGTCTGCTGCTGCTTTGCCTGTATGGCCAGTTCCATCGAGGTAGTGGCTCTGGCGAAGGTTTCTTCTTCTAGTTCTTGTATAATTTGCTCCTTTTCGTCCGTAATCAAGGCTCGGACGACAGGGTTGCGAAGCAATTCTTCGGTAGTGGCTAGCACTATTGGTAACATATCCGGATGTATGGTTGCGTTTGCCCAACTGATGGTGGGCTCGAATGCGCTCATCCATGGGTAGCCCAGCACCATGTCTTCGCTTCCAAGGTCGGTGACCAGGAAGGTCATCTTCTTCACCTGTCCTCGTGTCGTTACTTCTAGGTTAACGTAATGAGTGATTAACCCAGCTTTGTTTTCCGTGTTGTCTATGTTCCATATTTTGCGAGGCGTGTCCAACAATTGTAATGGGACACCCGCTTGTACTGCCATACTTGGCCGAATAAAGTTGTCGGTCGCTCCAGAGTCGACCAAGGCGTTGGTTTCAGTCGTTTTGTAATTTGTTTGGACAGTCACTGGGAGTCGCAAGGATCGATAGCGCATTGTCACAATTACAGAATTACATTGTAAAGCCCTCACCCAGACTGACGGGTTTAGGCGTCCCGAAAACCCTCTTTTCCCCACAAGTCTTGAAGTATGAGGTCTTTTACCTCGTCCGTACTATTGGCCACTTGCGTGAGCCACTCCTTCGCTTGTTCTCCCGCCATTTTTGCCGCGTTAATTTGGGGTGCGGGTGTTGCACTTGGTGCTGGCGTCGCATACCCTGGTAGTGAGGGTTCGTAGTGCGACACAGGTCCTGGTGATGTGGGCCACTGAGGGGGCCACGCTGTTTCGGTCATTCTGCTGCTTGAGGGGGTGTTCTGCCATTGCCTCGGCATTCGCGGGTAGGGGCAATTTCGTGAGAGATGCCCCGGAGCATGACAGTTATAACAAAGGACATTCCTTAAGTCCCTTCTAGCCCCTCCTCTTCCTCTTCCTCGGACTCCCGGTCCTCCTCTTGGCGGGAACGGGGGTGGAGCTCCGGTGTGGGGCAGCTTGTTGAAATCGATGTCTTCCGATCTGGCAAGTCGTACCTTGGCGCGATCGGCGGAAGTGTCCATTGCCCACGGATTGGTTTGTGGTAGATTCTGGGGGAGGGTCCATCCCGCGTTCCCACTTTGTTTCTTTGGCTGCGTCATCGTGTTTTTGTGTTCGTTTAATCTGGCCTTGAGGTGTATGTAATTCTTTTGCCTCTTGAGAACGGCCCTCTTCCAGTCATCGAACGTGACCGGATCGTCGAATTGGAACGCGTTCTTGAACAGCTCTTTGGGTAACCCCGACGTGAAGAGGTCGATGGTTTGGGGTTCATTGAGGCGGTAATGAGCCTTCCGTGCTAGCTGTTCGAAATCATTGACGTACTTGTCAATGTCCTCTCCCACCATTTTGAAGCCCTTCCTTAGTATGGCCTGTGCTTGTTCCCGTTCTAATGTGTTTTCAAACCGCTGACTGAAGCCGTCAGCCACGGCTTCCCACAGATCTCTGGTATAGGGACTGATCCCTCGTTGTATTTGCCTGTTGAGCCAGTTCAGGAAGGACAGGACCCATTCGCTGACCGCTCCTCCTTTGATGTAAGATAGAAACAGGAGGCATCTCCTGTAGTCGTTTCGCATGATGGGCGCGTCCAGGTTCATGCCCCAATAGATGTGCCACTGCGTCAAAAATTGATCCACTTTAAGCCTGTCTCCGTCAAAAATAGAAGGGGGCTCGCCGGTGAGTTTTTCGTTGTGATGCCCCCCGCCTCCTCCAGCGCTCCCGCCACCGTCTCCTCCTCCACCTCCACCTCCACCTCCTCCTCCCGGTGGTCCTATGGGTGGTCCTCTTGGTGGTTCTGTTCTGCGCAGGTCAAAGGGGATTCCTCCCCCGGGTGGTGGTGGCAGGTCTCTGCTCGGTCCTCCCATTCCCAGCGGTAGTTCTAGTGATAGCGGCTGCCCGGATGGGGGATCTCCTCTGTCAGATCCTATGGCTCTGAAAATTGCGGCGTCTTCTGCGGTCATGCGTGTTCCAGTTTCTGGATTGATGGGCATGAGGATTTCCCTTGCCTCAGCCCGTATGGCGCGTGTTTCTTCTAGTGCGACTTCTTCCATGGCCTGCGTCAGGGTTGCCATGATTGCTGGTGATCGAATATGAATCGGTTCTGGCTCAGTAATATGCGCAGACTCAGCTCGTTCTATAAGGAGATCTTGTATTGCTCCTCCGCTGGTTTCCGTTTGATTTGGTTCTCATCCTTCACTTTCTTCCTGGCTTTGTTCACCTTCTTCCTCTTCTGTCACGACTTCTCCGGTGGAGTGTTCTCGCAGTTGCCCGTCGATGGGGCCCCAATCTGCCCTGCTATTGAGTTCTCTTGCGTCGATATCACACCGATATCTGGGTCCTGCTGGTCGTATGACATCCCACTGAGAGTCTATGGGGTTCCACGTAACTTCTACCCAGCACAAGTGGTCGAAGTTGAACTCAACTGGGCGGAACCTGGCAGGTCCGTTGAACTCTACGAAATATCCGGTTTCTTCTTGTCTCTCCCTCCAACTGGCAGCTTGTAGAAAGCGCGTAGGGACGTTACGTTCTCCTCTTCTTGGGAGAGAGTAGGGGCGGAAGCTTGTCCACTGATCTCTTGTAGTCACCGCCACGATGGGATCTTGGTCTTAATGTAATGTCGTCACGACGTTAGCTCGACTTGAGCTCGAGTAGCGGTAACCACTTAGCGAATATCCGGGTCCTGATCTTGATCCTGACACGACGGCACGAAGACCCGTGTTCTTGTTCTAGTGAATGCTCGGAGGCACACTGACAAGTACGATCCTGTTCTTGTTGACGCGAGATAGATCGAGAGAAAGAGAGTGAAAGGTAAGAGGCAGACAGAAAGAGAAACAACAAGTGACGATTCAAGAAGACCAAGATGGCGTATCTTGGTCTTCGCATAGAGTCTTAAATACATGTCGAGCAGGCTTACAAGCGCTGCTATGAGTCACAGTAGGTAGCGTCCAACGTATCGCAGAAACATCGCAAACACTAATACTACTAGTACCTGTACTAGTGGCGTCGGTCATCAGTCAGCTATCGTACCCGTATCACCTATCGCACTGCCGTATCACTGTAGGTAAGTCCGCAACTAATATACCTTACCGCCGTAGTTGCAACCGGTACAGTAAGGGTCTCAAGTCAAGTAGTCCGTACGAGTAGGAACGTGACAGTCTATGTGACATCTGCATCAAACAATCAAATATATTTGTTACATATATGCGTACAGTGTGGCGGGGACCCCGCCGTAATGCATGGGATATCCGTATGTGGTTTGGTGGGTATTGTGATACCTGTATTAGATGTAATGCTACAGGGATTCGTGAAACACATATGGGAGATAGTTGTGCGATTAGATGGGGAGTCCGGCATGATACTAGATGGCATACACAATGCTCCTACATATGAGGCAAACATGTTGTTGATAAGTGACCCGCGCGCACTTAGCGGCTCTAAAAAGGACTTGCAGATATGGACTGCTTTAGATAAGATATATTGGACCTGTAGATTAGATTATATGATCTGTACAATCTCGGACTTCTTAGCTTATCTATGACATCATGTACAATGACATCATGTAGAACACTCTGGACATTTCATTGTACTCTTCCCTTTATTCTCTTTGTGGCGTTATCTTTATTGTGATGTCATTATGATATCATTTACTTCTAGACTCTCTTTGTACTTTCTGTCCTTGTTCTCAGAACGTCCACTCCTTTGTCCGTTTGTAGAACAATAACTGTCTTGTAGTACGTGACTAGTGTTACATCCCTTGTATAGTGTCACTCCCAGAAAGTGTATAAGTAGAGTAGCATGTACGCTCCTGGTCCACATCAGTTCTCACTGTTTGTGTGCCAGGTAAGCTCCCTTCCCTCCAATGTATAACATCAGTTCTCACTGTTTGTGTGCCAGACTTCCACTTTGCTTCACTCTGCTTGACACCCCTGTGCTGCTTCCAGTCACCCTCTATATCTCACCACAGTACTATCAGTCCACTGTGAGTATAGTTCTTATGTGTCTGTTCATCACATGTAACTGTGTTCCACACATGATAGTTCAATTAGGGGATATTTATACCGTGTAACAGCTAGACTACATTATACACCATGCAGCCATCCACATCCAAAGTAAAATGTATGCCCTCCATTTCAGGTACTTCCATGAATATTCACTAATTGCCACTATCCCAGGAACCCACCATAAGAATCAGAAAACCCACTTGAGGGATAGGCGGACTCCCCAAGCATACTCCAAACATCCACCCACCATGTTTTCCGATCCAGTTGATAGCTCTTCCTCCGATGCAATGTCATTTGATGAAGATGACATGTATGGATCAGATTCTAATGCTGAAACCATTAACCTGAAACCTGACTCCATTGAACCACATTCCCCTGCCCATGTGGACCATGCAAGTCTGCCCAATGACCATATGGTATGTACACAATAATATGGAGCCATTTAACATGTCTGACATGGTCAGGAGCATGCAGACCTCATATTGGAGACAGAGGAGATGTGCATGGATCTTAAGGATATCTCCCTTATGGTAAGGGCACTATGTGAAACAGTGGGAATCAATATATCACAAACGACAAGTGAAACACAAGATGGACAGTATCAAGGTCACTCCCCACATGCATCAGAGATGGCATCAGGATCTGAAGGTGTTGATAATGGTAGCGGTAGTTTCGGAGCACCCGAAATGACATAGAACAGATGATGGTATTCCTATCAGATACACTCCACAGTTTCAGATTAGAATTGGGTACACATTCTTCAGGTGTATGATTGTGCAGCGAGCCCAATATTCCAATGTGTAGAATATCCAAGGTGTTGTAAATGTATTTAATGCGTGAAAGGATTGATGCTGTCCCAATTGCTATCATCCATATCCTCCTAACTCCATTGAAACTTTCTATCATGCCTCGCAAGAACACCTTTACCATTCCTATGGGAGATGTCTCTGAGGTTGTCTCTAAAACATCAAAGTCTAAGCGGGGACTCCAAACCACTGTGAAGGAGGTCCCATTCCATTCTTCAAAGCAGAAGAAGTCAGGCCAGGCTTCAAACCAAGCTACAATAGTTGAGGAGCAGTCATCCAAGCAACAAACGCAGGGGGTTCAGGAGTCACATACCCTTCAACCCATAGAACCATATGAAGCTGACATGCAAGACCTTCAACTTGATGACACACAACCCCAACCACATGTATGCGACACAATACCCTTCATCATCCATCAAATACTGATCATTTACAGACACCATTGCAGACACATATGGGCCAATGGATAGACATCCGGAGCAGATATCTTCACCTGTTACTAGAGATGGAGGGTTTGACAAGGGCCCCAAAATGCTCCATGTGCACCATGTCAATGCAGATCAAGTGTTCCAACTGTGTTGGAGGTAACTACTTTTGCAAGGAATGTTGCCTTCAAATACATACAAGATCCCCATTCCATTGGATGTCCCACTGGACTGGCACACACTTTGCACCAATATCATTAATATCAATTGGATTTAAGCTCTGTTTGGGTCATGATGGAAAGCCATGCCCACTTACAGTAGAGGTATGAATACATCAGTCCTATGAAATGTCATATGCACTTATCTATACCCAGGGAGTTCAAGCAGCTAAAGAGCCACAGACAAGCAGGCGGAGGTCCCGACACACTCGGTCTACATCACTAATATCTGTTGAGGAGGAGCAGGCCCATTCCTCGGGAGGCCCGCAATCTCCTTTGCAAGCTCTTGAGGATATGCATGGGATTTCAGACACATTGTATGACTTTGCTGGGGATGTGTTGGATCCCTCTGAGGGAAACACAAGACGCACACGGACCGCAAAGTCAGGCAATCCACTGATCACAATTGTCAATCAGACAGGTGTCTTTGATATGGATGTACTCTTCTGCATATGCCCCAATGCTGGTGCCGATGATGAGCAACTACTCCAAGCTGGAATATTTCCTTCAACCTTCAAGCAGATTGAGACTGCATTTACCTTCTCAGTTCTGGATGACTTCTTGGCTGACAACCTGGAGTGCAAGACAACTGCACAACAGTACTACTCTAAGCTTCAGAGCATCACCAATCGGATGTTCCCTGACCATGTCCCAGTATGTTACAATGCCATCCCAGCACCACATACTGTATCACTGATAAACATTTACAGAATCTCTACAAACAGCTCTTGAGAGCATCCAGGCAATGGCGAGATTTAAGGAATAGGATTCAGAATGGTCTGGGACATCTGCAAGTCAGGGACCCCGCTAATGATGGATCCATGGCCATATTCTGTCCAGCCTGTCCACAGCCAGGTATCAATCTACCTGATGATTGGAAGGACAGATATAATGATGAACCGTATGCATTCATTAAACATGTCAAATATCCCATTGTTGACTTGCTCAAAGGAATCAGCTCATCCGAACATTTATAATGGATGGTAACTTCTCAGCAGAGCATATGAGATGCAGAACTGGGGAAGCGGACATTCCGCTGTCAGCAGGGATGGCCTTCATGGCAAATCCCAATTCATATAAGGCTCACCTGCATAGTGGGCAAGAGATTTCCCAGGTATGTCAGATACTATTAACAGTGACTGTTGTCTTATATTCTCATAGCCCAGCACATGTAACACATATAGGGCCATTGAACAGGCCAATTCAAGTCGTCCACACCTTGATGTTACAGGCATCGGGGCAACTGCATGCTGTCATGGATTCTTTGTCCCTACATCTGTAGTTGACTTCCAGAAGGGAGAGAGGTATGTCCAATGTTTAAAGACTCTAGGTGTGGATATGACATCGCTCTTATGCTAGGCAAATAAATATGGACTATAGCCTTTGCAAGGCCCTTTCCTACAACATGGAGGACATCCCTGTGGCCCTGGTTATGTATGACATCATGTGCCAATATGGTGTCCACTTCAGGGAAAGGGTGGAAAAGAGCCCAGAGTTATCTCTGTCTAGCTCTTTACAACTTCGGACTGGGATTGGCCTCTTTCATATTCATGGCCATCAAGATTCATGCTTACCCCGCTTTTCACCAAGCTATATTCCTGGAGCGAAGCAGGTGGATGGGGAGATCATTGAGACATTGTGGGCACCACTCAATAATATCTCACAGAGTATCCGTGGGATGTCCCTGGCCCATCGCCAGGAGGTCTTGGATGCACACATGAACCATTCCAATTGGAAGAAGATGGTCTGCATTGGTCTGTCACATCCATATCCATGCTACATTCTAATATAATAATCCATGTTCCAGTTCCATCACTTCTGAAGCGGTGGAAGCGCATGGAAACTGGAATAGATCTCAGTGCTGAGACATTCAATACACTCAATGCATGCTTCAGGAAGAAGACCAAGCGATGGCTTGAGGCAGAGAACCATGCTCAATCTAACAGGCATGAAGACCCTACTTTAATGGACATATATGATACAGCATCATCCAAAGGTATTGTTACCCAATAAACCAATCTATTCTACACTGATGAATATCATTAGCTCCCTCTCGTGCAGAAATCCAGCAACAACTGATTTCAGAGGAAAGTAGAGATATTACTACTCATGGGCAAACATCTTGGATTTCTTGTGGGATAAAGATTCAGGAGCTACAGTTGGTCCCTTCAATGGTATATGTGACTGTTGGCTGATGTCCTGTGAAGACTGGCCATCAGATATCAACTACAGGCATATGGTCCAAAGATCAACACAGAGGAGGTCCAAGTCATTGAAAATAAGCAGAGTCGCCTCCAGAAGCTCATTGACATATTTGAGCATCAGGGAGATTCTTTCCTCCTCCAACAGAAACTCACAGATGATTCCCCAATATCACCATTGGGTAATTATGAAGAGTACGACCATGTGGATGATCTTGGACCTCCCAATAATACAGATGACAATCATTCAGGTCATGATTTCCATCATCACACTCATCAGGCATTGGATGGATCTGGGATGGATGGCATCAATCCAGAAGATCTTCCCATTCTTCTTCCCTCATCCCTTGGATGGGAATGGTGTGTCAAGCATGGAGCCCAATCTCTTGCCAGGAAGGAGGTACAGCTACGCCATGCACAAGCCAGTGATTCCATTCACAGGATCCGCCTTGCCCTTGGATTCAAGTCAGCTCTGTTCCGCACTCAGGTTAGACCTGCTAACACACAGCAGACAAAGACCCATGCTTGGAATGCCATACACAGTGTTGATACTACTGTCCATGAGCATGCACGCATATATAGCATGGCACGTGATGCATACCGGAGTCTCCGACAGGCATCAATGAATCTATAGGACCTTCCAAGATTACGTGCAGAGGACTTCCATGTAGCAACCTTGGTTCTTGGATCAGAGCCAATAGGACAGCGTAACAAGCAAACATCCTGAATCTGGGGGTTTGGCCACACTGTTGAAGATGATGGAACATGGATGGATGATTGTAGGTTCTCATATTCATCAGTGCTTATATTGATGGACTCAATTATTTAACAGTTGAAAGGGTTCATTGGCTCCGTGCAAGGGCACAGTTTGAACGATGGTTGGAGGAGCAGCACAGCATCCATAATGAAGCTGAATGGGTCCCTGCATACTTCCATGCCAAGGCAAAGATGTGGAAGAAGCTCATGACCATTGCTGCACAGGATTCGCTTAAGGGGCACCAAGCATATGCATCATATCAGATGCATGCATGGGAAGAACTCTCCAGAAGCTCAGTTAAGGCCCTCACCCCAATCACAGATGCTCCATTAAAACATTGTAAAGTTAAATCAATCCACTTGTTCTAACACATGCATTCCCATTATTTTACATATGGATGGATATCAGTTCTTTGCAGGATATCCATACTCTTATGTTAATATATTCAGATGGATAGAAGTATGTATATGGTGACATTGACGGAGTGTCTGACTCTGCTACAATCATAGATCCACTGGACACATATGGATACCAGCCAATGCAAGGTGTATTCTTGGGTATATTAGCTGGTTAGGCATCGAGTCATGTCCATTCATGAGGGATGGTATCTTTCAACCCCTTCACATTTGTATAGCCTTTCTATATCTATTCATTCTATGTGAATATTACCCTCAATCAAATAATGATCACGACCACTGATTCCAACTCCTGGAGTAGTAAGGACTTATTACAATTTCATCCAAACTCTCTAAACATCTTATTGACTTGTTTCACAATCAACAGACCATCAAAGCATACCCCCACATCCATTCACTGAGTTCCTTTTGTCGTCCCTTGTATATCCATATTCCCTGTACTTCCTGTCACTAATATGTGTTACTATGAGGCATGTTTCGACTTGTGTGTGCTAATAATCAAAAAGCGGACACCCCACTTCCAGCTGGTGCTGGTTGGACTATCAATTACGTCGGATTCTCCGACGTCGGCCGGTGCCGGCTGAGTATGAATCACAGAAGATTCTCACCGTCAGCTGGGGGTATCAATTACATAAGCCACCGCTGATCATTATGTGCGTGCGGACCCCTGGCAGTGTACAGCAGGAGTCTTAGCAAACTCAGAGCTTCGCACAAGCATTCACCAGCCACACAACAATGTGCACAGGTTCCCTGATTCAGCCACGATGCCACCTTTCTTTGTAAAGGCAACCTCTTATACAGCATCAATAGCAAGCGAGCTACGATCACACAGGCTCCCATGCCGAGCGTACACCTTTGTAACAACCAGCTGAGCTACAGACCGCGTTTCCCAGTTCCACAGCGACATGCACAACAGCAGCCATCAAGTTTTGTGAAGAGTATCCTGCATCAAGAGGTATCAAGCACAGCCCCGATTACAAGCACACCACAATCACGCGGCAGCTCATTGGTCGCCCACAGATTATGGTGGACATTGCTTATCAACAGTAGCGATTGCAGGTTCTGTGACAGCATGCTGATGAACAGCACACAGAAGTAGCATACTCACAGTGGACTAAGAGGACTGTGGTGAGATAAGCTGGGTGGCTGGAAGCAGCACAGGGGTGTCAAGCAGAGTGAAGCAAAGTGGAAGTCTGGCACACAGAGCAGTGAGGAACTGATGATACATTAGAGAGGAGGAGACATACCTGGCACACAGAGCAGTGAGGAACTGATGTGGACCAGGAGCATACAAGCCTACTATTTATACTATACAGAGGAGTGACACTACTACAAGAGAAGTAACATAGGGTCACACAGTACAAGGGACGTTGTTCTACATGTGGGACAAAGGAGTGTGTTAATGGAGAACAAGGAGCGCAAAACAAAGAGAGTCCAGACTAAGATGATATCATAGTGACATCACAATAAAGATAACGCTAGAAAGAGAACAAAGGAAAGAGTACAATGAAGAGTCCGGTGTAGTTCATATGATGTCATTGTACAGTGATGTCATAGAAGTCCTAGATTGTACAGATCAAATCAAATCTAATCTAAAGCGGTCCTAATTAATCTACAGCAGTCCATATCTGTAAGTCCGGTCCGTATGAGCCACTAAGTGCGCAAGGGTCACTTATCAACACATGCATGGAAGAATGCAACATGGCCCTTTCAAGAGCAGTACCCAGTGCGAAGAGGAACACAAGTGCGAGGTTCAGCAGCAGCAGCATGCGCACACAGACATCCACAGCCCATCGAAAGATTGGCAATGACTATCAGTACACAGGACAGCACTTATGGTAACCACAGCAATGTGCACAGACATGTGTAGCATCAGCAATCAGTTCACAGCAACTAGGGCCAGCACACGTACTACCAGCTATCCCATGCCATTGTACACATTCCCACAGGTCTTCCATCAACACTCATTGCCTGTCAAAGTCAGCACAAGTGTCTACAAATCCCACGATGACAGCGCCCCACCTTCACAAAGAGCAGTCTCACATCAGCTGCAGTGCTCTTTGGCTGTGCAGCAATGTGCAAGGAAGAACGCAACGCAATCTAGGTGGGATCTGTTTGGCAGAGACAAGAGCACAAAGCAAAGGCTCCAGTGGCAGTGCCATGTATGCGCAAATACTCATGGACACGTGGCAAAGTGCGCAGTACCAGCAGACCGGTAGCAATGCGTGCCGAAGAGGGTCACAAGTCCAGCAGCAGTGCCTGTGCAGGCATCACACAGATTGTCGCGGCTTGCCCAGTGGTGCAGACCAGCCCCAGGCGTTGACTCAAACATTTTCGATACCATGGAGAATGTCATGCATTGACAGTAGCGATTGCAGGTTCCACAACAGCATGCATGGAGGAATATGACATAGTTCTTACAAGAATGACCCCAAGCATGGCGAGGAACACAAACACAAGGGCCCAACTGCAGTGACAAAAGCACCATGTGCATGGATGTTCGTGTCATGCTCGAAGACTAAGGTTGGCCACCCACATGTGCAACGTCGCTTACAGGTTATGTGGAAAGGCATGCAGAAGGTTGCAACCAGTCCATCAAGAGTGACTCTCGGCACAAGAACAGTGCAAGAACTCAGCCTCGGCGATAACAGTTCGCATGTGCGGATGTCTGCGGCCCATCAAAAAATTGGCAACAACTAACAGTACATGTGACAGCACTTACAACACATGCGGTGATGTGTGTGGTACTTGCAGAGCGACTTAATCAAGAACGGCATGCACTGGGAGTACAAGTGGGGCAGCAACAGCGACACTTACTTGCAGATGCCCATGGCACAGCAAGAGTTCGGCGATAGCATACCGCACCTGTGGTGACGTTTACAGGGCATGCAGCAACATACATGACACCAGTGGATCAGCAGCAACATACAGCAAGGAGTATTACCAGTCCGGTGGCAGCAACTGCACCAGCGTTGCATGTACATTTGCAGCTTGCACAGGAGTTCAGAGCAGTCTTAGGCATCAGTAGTCGTGTTTTCAAGTCTCACAAATGCATGTGCGACAAGAGCAACTTTGCAGTACCAAGAGCAGCAGTTCGGCTGAGTCCCTCAAGTGCAAGTGTATCAGTGACAGCACCACAATCACGCAACCTTTGGCGATTCGGCTGAGTGTCAAGGATGACACCATGTACCAGCACACACATTTGCAACTCCCGCGACAGCACACCCAGCGAACACGATTCAGCCCAAGACATCAGTACTACTGCATGAGGCAGTCTCAAGCACACAAGATACATCCAAGGGGATGACTGTTACTGACCCCTGTGCCACAAGCCGACCAAATTCCTGCGCACACTGGTGACTGAGGACAGTCAGGATCTCAGTTGGGAGTGGATAATACACCCAGCACATAGCTGGCCAGGTAAATTACTGTTTTTGGATCTGTCATCTTTTACTACCATCTTGCACTGCTCTGGCAGCCCGCACTTTCCCACACTTCAGCCAATATTGGGCACTTTTCCATCGCTCTGGCAGCCGACTTTCCCACGCTTCGGCCAATCTTGGGCATTGGCCCATTCCATTCCTTTTGCTTTGTGACCTCACTTGGTTGCCCTCTAGGGTCTACTTTATATTTAGATCAATACCTCTGTTTCCATGTATATAAACATCCTGTAACTACCCCTTTCCCCCAGTTAATCTTAGTCTGCTTTCCCTCAGAGCTTAGAGCTCTGAGGGTCCCAGTTCCCTTTGCTCGCTGTGTTCCCCTAAGTGCTGCACCATTGCATGCCCTTCAGTGCTTTAGAGTGACGTTTCCCCCGAATCGGCCAACTGCTGTACAAAGTAGCAGGTCCCGTGAAGGCCTGCACAATCGGCAATGCAGCTTCACACCTCCCTGAACCCAGGGTAGCTCGGGTTGTTTTGGGCAGTGTCCTGACATGTAGAGACAACCTAGCTCATCAGCAGGTGGTGGTGCTGGAGAGAACCATGGCTGAGGGAGTTGACGGTGAGGGCAGTTGTCATGGGCTCTCCTTCTTGACTTACTTGACGGACCAAGGGTATGGGACCGTCTTCGATGCCCATTGGCGGATGCGTCTGGTAGTCTCTGTCCACAGGGAGGGGTTTGGTTAGATGACATAAAAATTTAGGACTCACAATCGGCAAGCCCACTTATATATGGACATTATGGCATCGCTTAGCTGGGTGGACCCAAACCATGACTTTGAAAACTCACAGCACTATGGAAACCCGTGCATGTATCAGGTGGGACATAGTGGGAGAGGCTAGGATGTGAGCGTGTGAGCATGACAGCTGAGTTTGAGTGTCACGCTAGCCACAAACAAGCCTTGTTTGTTATTGGCACATCACAACTCTGCATCACAACTCCAACACTACCAATTTTGGAATATCAAGTACCCTTTTTCCCAACTGTCTACTGGACTTCTTAGTGCGTTGCATATTCCAGCTATTCTTAAACCGATCACTAACACAGATCCTTATATTCTGATCTACTTTTTTCTAGGTATTTTACCAGGTGCTGGCTTCCCACTTTGAACCACATCGAACCTTTTTTTATTCTAGGCTGCTGTGTGACACAAAACCATGGATACTCTGTTGATGTTGTGCAGCAATGGGTGACTGCTTGGCTTCAGGTGAGTGCCTTGCGTATTTTCATAACTGGTACCTCGATCGCTCACTCAGATCCATCTTTATGGGTATTTTACTGGGAAGTTTGGTCACTAGCAGATATTTTGCCGGGTGTGCTCTGGCTGGACTCAGAATTTCATGTTCAGCCATTATGGATGGCACATCAAACAAACTGTGTGCGCTCTGTTGGGTTTTTTGTGCACTCACAGTTGGCTTGAGTGCAGGTAAGTTCACTTTTACTTTTACTTTGTATTGTTTGTCTGACTAGTTTTTCTTGATGCCACGCTACTGCACAGGCGTACTTGGATGACACTGCCGTTCCTCAACTCCCGTCGCCAATCTACAAGTATTGTAGCTGCCATATTTTGACACCAAATCAATATAACTACCCTGCAATTTCTGTCGGCTGTCCATTTGATCACCATGACCAACCATTCAACTTTCAAAATACATGGTATATGAACCCCCCCTCCTTACACATGTTGACCGTTCCCACCTCTAGGTACCCCTAGCTGTCCCACCATGAATTGACTTCACAGCGCCTCCAAAAGCAGCTGATGTGAAGCATGCGGACAGTTCTTCATACACAAAGCTAGCCTCACCAAACACCTCCACAACAACTGCACCGCTGCTCACAATTGCTCAAGAGAACTTTGGAAGAATGGCCCTTCTAACATCAAAAAACTCAGAGTGTTGCTGTCATACTCCCGAAAGCAAGTATGTGAGGAGGTTCTGCCTCATGCTAGTGATGGCCACAGACTACAGGCTGAGCAATCAGTTCCCCCCTCTGCAGATACTTGTGACTTTGAGTTGGCTCAGTTGGTATGTATACTACTTGTCATTAATTCAGATCTGGCTGATACACATATTTCTTCCAGGATGTAGAGATTGGTGATGCTGTCTCGGTGTCAGCAGAGCCACTCTCTTCCCGACGGGTCCACTGGCCAACCTGGAAAGTCCTAGAGAATGCCCCAGTCAAACCCCCATTGTCTAGTGCTGCCAGCAACAATGGGTGATCATCTCCTATTGATGGCAACAAAAGACATGAGTCCCTTATTGAGAATGTCCCCCACTTCACTTTTGTGCCCGCAAATCGGTTTGGTCTTGTACAAGAATACCAACGATCTACGGCCGTCATCATCTCTGAAGATACACGAAACCCCCTTGCCGTGGACCCCTCCCTATCTTGTCCAAAACCTGACAGGGAAGTCTCTGACATCATCTACCCTTATCCGAATATTAGTTCATTTTTATTCAACCTCACCTGGAGGCAGATGCAGGGCATTGTCTCTTCCTCAGACTGGGCTTCCGTGGTCAAAGTGCTCCTTGATGAACGCTTTGAGAGTAAGAAACTGGACGGTGTTGACTTTGCAGCAATCGAAAGAGTGATAGCCATGGATATTCAGTCACCATGGGGTGGCAATGGATGGCGACGCAATACTATCATCATTGAGGTCCCAACTGGAAAAAAACCGACAGCAGCTTCACACCACATGGAGGCAAATGCACATGCATGCAGCCAACGATACGATGAGGTAGACCCTGATGGTGATCCCTTTCCTGCATACAAAGTCCCTGTCCACAACATCCGCACTCACTCTCTCATGCAAACCATGTTGGAAACTATTTAAGAGGGAAGAAATTCTGTGGAGCTGCACTGGTATGGCCATAAAGAAGTCTGGCAGCCACCCTATCGTGATACACCCCTGGAGCATGTCTGGGGAGAGCTATACTCCTCTGACACATTCCTGGCTGCTGAACACGACCTTATTAGTGCCCATCTGGACTCAGTGCACCCTTGTGTCATAGCTGCATTCATGATATGGTCTGACTCCACATATCTCACACAATTCAGGCAAGCAAAGGCATGGCCGATTTACGCCTACTTTGGTAATCAGTCAAAGTATACTCAGTGCAAGCCTTCTACACATTCTGCTCAAGTGGTTGGTTATGTCCCTCTGGTGAGTGATCGTTTACTTTTTTTTTTTTAAAAAAAACACTGAAACTGTTCAGCTCCCCAACTCCTTTGCAGAGGAGGTACAAAGTCATGGCGTCTCACCGACACCAGCACTCCTTGCCCACTGTCGTCACAAACTATTTCATGGGGTCTGGCGGCTCTTATTAGATGCTGAGTTCTGCAAAACTTATGAGCACAGCATTACTGTTACCTGTGCTGACCATGTTGTCCGTCAAGTCTTTCCCCGAATATTCATGTACTCGGCCAATTACCCTGAAAAGTATGTAGCACAATAACTCAAAGCAACATCCCCATCGTGACTCCAGATACACAGAGTCTTGATTGCAACAATCTGTGATATGGGACGGTGCCCATGTTCACAGTGCATGATCAAGAAGGAAGAATTCCATGCTCTTGGAACAACAACTGATGCAGACTCTCATCGAACGAATATCAGACAGGACAATGAAACATTCCGAGCCACTGTACAAAAAGCATGCGATAACATCTACCAAAGGGGTTATGCACTTGGCAGTGAGCCTAGTGTTGAGTGGCTCCTCAGAGAGCACTCTCTCATTCCGACATTGGTAAGTCATATTTTGGTGCGTAAGTGATTTCAAGCTAATTTCTACTCTAGAACATATTTTCCCACTCACTCAAGGAGTTCGACTTCGACATCTTCCGTACACTTGTCATTGATATCATGCACAAGTTCAAACTGGGGGTTTGGAAAGCCCTACTCACCCATCTAGTTAGGATTCTGTATTCATGTGGTGCAAATATTGTGCAGGAATTCAATCATCAGTGCATACTCTTTTTTTGACTGTGGCACTGCAGCACGTTCACCCCATAACAGCTTCCAGCAAATATCATCATTTGGTGCATCTACAATCCATTGATTCACGCACAACATTGCAGACATAAAGAAACTTGCTGCCCAGGATTTTGAGGACATCCTTCAGGTGAGCTTGGCTTGCAGTGTAACCTGGTGTTGTTCTATCTACTCACATGGGACGTGTTCCAGTGCTGCATCCCTTGCTTTGAAGGGTTACTGCCTGTGCCACACATTGACTCAGTTCTGAGTCTTCTATACCTCGTGTCGTATTGGCATTCCCTCACCAAGCTGTGGATCCATATAGAGACAACCCTCAAGGTTCTTGATAATGTCACAGTGCTTTTTGCAAAAGTGCTTTGCCACTTCACGGAGGTGACTTGCCCATGTTTCAACACGGTTGAGACCAACCATGAGTACAATGCAAGACGCTGGGCGGCAGAACAGAGGATGTCTTGCCAATGTGCCAATGCTGTGCTCTCTGCCAGCACTGGTGGGAAGCGGCCTAAGACCTTCAACCTATCAACATATAAGCTACATGCGCTTGGGGACTATGTCGAAACTATCAAGATGTTCGGTACTACTGACTTGTACAGTACCCAGATTGTGCGCTTCAAAGGCCTTGTATGCATTTGAAAAGCTACTAATGAATTTTCAATTTTGTCCCAACAGGGTGAACTGGAGCATTGCAACATCAAGAGATGATACATGCACACTAATAAGCAATGTTTTATTGACCAAATGATTAATAGAGACGTGGTTGAACAGGTCCACGAATGGATGAATGACAAAATGGTTGCGGCTGAAGCTGAGGCAGAGACCCCTTGTGTCAACCCTCGTGTGAAGGACCTTCCCGGGAATTGGTATCATATTGCCCAGGATCAATCTAATAAATTGTACCTCCCACAGTTTCTCAACGAGCCCAAAAATGCCGTTGAACCTGCTTTTAAGGTAAGTACCAGGGTGCAGAATGAGAATGTATTCCGATACTAACTAGCTACGCAAGGACTTTCATAACAGCCTGCTATCACACCTCCTAGCCTGTCATCTCCACCAGGTCACTGTCAGCAACAAGCCCAAATATACAAGTACAGAGCTTGCAAATGTGAAGATCCAGCACAACACAATTCTCTCGCATGCGACCACAACATTCAACTACACAACATATGACATAACCCAAGACTGCAACTCAATCAACTGCAACACATCACACCATGATGTCATGCTAAGGGCTTGCAATGATGCTCACCACCCCTTCTGGTATGCGTGGGTTTTGGGTATATACCATGCAAACATATATTTTGGTCCAAATTTCTGCAGTCAACCAGAACGTGTCGACTTCTTGTTCATATGATGGTTTGGACATGAACCCGACTGGCAAGGGGGACCTGGGACCTGTAGACTGGACAGGATCAGCTGGGTTCCAGAAAACAATCCGTCAGGTACATTTGGCTTCCTCAATCCAGCATGTGTGATTTTCAAGCTTGCCATTTGATACCAGCATTTTCCTGCGGAAAAATGACACAGTTACTGTCACCATCCCAGGCACGGGACTTTGTGACGGGAGATTGGGTCAATTACTATGTCTCAAGGTACATATGAACTTGAACTAATCCTTCAATATGTTTGCTAACGTATATACCACCCAGGTTCGTAGATAGAGACATGATGATGCAATACCTTGGTTGGGGTATCGGTCACCACAACCCCCCTGATTTTGCTCATGAAGCAAATGCGCTTATTGCTTCAACATCTGACAGGGAACTTGACAACCCAGCAAACGCCCAAACTGATCAAACGGAAATTGAAATCACCAAGGGGAATGAAATAGAGGATGGAGACTGATCAAGCATTGGCTCAGTGTCACGCCACTGCCGGGGCGTGCATTCATTCTGTAACTGATCCTGCCTGAGGCAAAGGACTCAGAGTTGGACCCCCACTGAGTGGATGGGCTCCTAAGTTCTGATACAATTGCCACTGTCAACTGGACAGTGACAAAGGTCCTCTTGTTCAAGCACAAGAGCTAGGCTATAGAGAAGAGGGCTGTGATAGAGAAGAGAGGATTGTACTGAGGGACAAGACAGTAGATTGACAAAGCCAAAGCTAAGGAAATACAGGGCGTGTTACAGGGTTTATATAGCTAGTGTCTGGGGATGCCAGCGAGGCAGTACAAATGCCAGCACAGCGGATGCCAGCGAAGCAAATGCCAGCAGAATGAAGAAGTGAAGAAATGGAAAAGAAGGGAGAGAAGAGAAGGGTATAGGGCGTTTGTGACACTCAGACAGTGCGGATGATGGCAGTGTTCACAGTGAGCTTGACGTAGCCATGTATGACTACTGAGTTTACATATTGAGTGTTGAATGCTGGGATGGACAAAAATGACAATACTGGGGTATGCAAGTATGTACTTGATGGTGTTCGCACAAGCTTGAGAAGGTGGGATGGAGGCATAGTGTTGCCACCACCAGGCCTAGCCTGTATATGTCACAACAGTGCTGTAATTCCATTACAATCAACATCGCTGTGTACAAATGTTACAGGCAGAAAGAACATTACATATCGTGGCTGTGTATAATATATTGTGGTTGTGTCAGTTGTACAGAATGAACGCAGTAGTCATTAGGGCACCATGGTGGAGCCCCAACCAGCGAGACCGGTCATAGGTGTTATGGTATGGATGAAATACTTGTGAGGTAACACAGTTATTATAGTGGTATTGCAGCGCAAGTACAAAGATTGCACAGCTGTGAGGTCCGTCACGATCAACGTAATGCGTTACACTGTGCTATGACACTCTTGAGAAATTGGTGACAGTATTGTGTTTGGGTCACAAGTGTGCACAGACCATTATTAGCTAAGCATCCTATATATATAAGGACTGCTGTTTCTGCCTTCACACTTCAGAGTTCCTTCTACCTCTGAAGTGTAAGTTCCTTCTTTCTACCTTACTTCTTTCACCTCTACTTGTCTGTTTCTAGGTGTGTAGTGATGGTATTAGAGTTCCTTCTACCTCTGAAGTAACTTGTCTGTCTCTAGCTGTTCAAGCTTATCCTTTGCTTGTTAGTTGTGCACTTCAACAGAACGTGCATCATCCCCTCACAAAGGCCAAATTCCTGGAAAGGATCAGAAAGGCAGCTCATGCAGCCGGTCTGGAGCCCCTACAAGGGCATGGCATTTGAATCAGCTCAACTCTCAAATACCTCCTTCGTGGGGTCCCTTTCAACGTCGTTAAAGCCATGGGGCGCTGGGCCAGCGACTCTTTCCTCCTTTACCTCAGAAAACACACTGTCATCATAGCTGTTACGCCCTAGCAGGGGCGTGGGTTCTAAAGGTTCTGAATCACACAAGTATCAAGCGAAGACCTCTGTTGTCTTATTGCTATGAAATACAAGTGATAAAAGTGTGGCACAAGGTGCAGCACTACTCTGTAATGTAGGACTCCTCGTCCGAAGTGTCTGACACTTCTCTACACTTGATCTTGCTAGTGCACAGAGTATAACAGGTGTAACGCGTTGATATAGTTCAACTGCAAAGACTTCGAAGTGTCCTGGTTAGGGACTGAGGTAGGGGATGCACAAGAAGAGAGGGATAAGGCGAGGTCACACCAAAGTACGGAGGCAAGGTTGCTAGATTGCAAACGAAGCCAAGTCTGGCTTCCTACGGTCTATGGTACAGGTTTATATAGGACAGGGTTCCAAACAACATGAACACAAGTCCACACAA
Organism: Lactarius indigo; assembly: GCA_025766275.1. Lineage (NCBI taxonomy): Eukaryota > Fungi > Basidiomycota > Agaricomycetes > Russulales > Russulaceae > Lactarius > Lactarius indigo. The sequence goes on along the minus strand of JAFKAC010000207.1, from coordinate 22,601 downwards.
TATCAAAGAGACTAAACGGAGTAAACAGAAGTTCGGATCAAAGAAACAGCGCCACTAGTAACAGTAGCTCCTTTGGTAACAAGGTATAGTACAGAAAGGGGAAGGCAGGGTGGAGACATACTGTGACTTAGGTCCGAAGCGTCGGATCATAACAATAGCACCATACATCCAATCTGCCCCTGCCCTTCATGAAAATGTCATCCGATACACCATGCTGCCAGTGCACTAGTTGTACCAGCCTGGTTGCTGATGACTTCCACAGGGTAAGCAAACCTCTCTATTGCTTCCTAACTAAGGGGTTCCAAGTCTTACTCGCTGCGTCATCGATTCCTTCAGGTTGGATGTCATGACCTCGCCTCAGCCACATGAACTCTCCTTTTCGATCGAGGAGCGCTTCAAGCTTTCACCCGATCTTTTACACATCATCTGTTGTCTCTCTGCTGAGCCCATTGTACATAACTTCTACACATGAGTCCAGTGGTTTTGCCCAAGGGGGTCGTGGAAGTGTAGTTAGATATAGGGGGTACAAAAATCTCATAAGGCCAATGGGGAAAGGGGGGTAGGTATTTACATAAGCGAGCGCCTATCCAAATATGGTATTACATTCTTGCACCTACTAAATACAGCAATTGGCTTGGTAATTCACTGCTACCTTTTGCTGTCTGGCCCCAACTCTCCCAGCCTGTCCTCAGGCTCTCCATCTTCAGTGTGATCTGAAGTCTTGCCTCATTTTGACGCTCTCTTCTCTCCACCCCCATCAACTACTCCTTTTCTCTCTCACAGACAATAGTAGACTTTTTCCTTTAGATTTCGGACTTTTGAGTGCAGTGAGCCTAATCTCTTGTGTTCCCCAATGTGTCCCAATTGCACGCGGCCTTAGAGATTTGAACCCAACACATTCCCAACTATGGCGGTTACCTCTGTGAGGTTTCGTACCATGCAGAAGCGTGCGCGACCATTTGCAACCACCCTCATTCCATGGGCTCTGTAGCCCACCATTTCTGTTTCTGACCTGTCCGCACTTGTATGCGGCCCTAGCCCTTGTACAATGAGGTGTACATGATCTCTGTGGGTCCATATACGACAGATCGTGCCCCGCGGAAGCCCGCACAACACCTGGCAATGCTTCAGACACCACCAAATCTTGCATGTGTTGCAAGACCATTTCCTCTTCAAACAATCTCTTTCATGTGTTAACTGTCCCATTTACCGATTCCATCACCAATTAATGCACTCTTCTCACCCATGCAGTCATGAGTACTAGTAGGAATAGATTAATGTATAAATTGTTCTTCACATTCGCCAGATTTGGCTAGAGTAGAGTTAGCGCCCCATAGGCGCTGGTAAATAAAAATCTGCCAAGGGTCCGCTATACCCCCCCTATGCTCCTAACCAGGGTATGGGTGCTTAAAATCCCGTGACCCCCTTGGTTTTGCCTACATAATACAGAACAATGTTATTGTCTCACCAGCAGCCCCGCCGTTCTGTGTTGCACCTCCTAAAATATACTCCGTGCTCTACTCCGCGCGACAAGGGACACTCATTGTAGAAGCTGAACAGAGACTCACAAAGAATGAGGGTGTGGAGAGGTGGGTGAGGAATAGGATTTGACTTTTCACAGAGAACGGACAGTCCGGTCCGGTCTTGCCATGTTTGGGGATGCTGATTAAGCAGTGACTGATGGACAGAGCGGCACAGTGAGTGTGGCTTACTCAGTATTCAATACAACTCAAAGAGCACGTTGTGAAGATGTCATCTGCGGCGACCTCAAGAGACTCACTTGAGTCGATGGACAATATGTGAGTGACTGATTTGAAGGAAAAGGAGACATGGGCTGCTGAGCACTGTATGTACAGTAGCAACAAGAGCACAGACATTGATCTGGCGAACGCGGAAGACAAGAAGATGTCGTCGGGCCCAACTGACATCACAGAGATCCCAGATGAGCTGAGTGTAGAGGCTGATGACAGGATCAAGCAATCGGAAGTGCTGAACATGATTATCGCGAGCAACTATGAAGTTGATGGAAACATCGACAACTTCAACAACAAGGAAGTGAAGAGAATTGATTTATCAGAGCTGAAGAAGTTGTATGAGAGGAAAAGCACGAACGCGGTGAAGCTGCTATCGAGACGGAACAGGATCAAGATCGACGAGGAATTCTGCGTCGAAGCGAGGTCGGGAAACGTCGGGATAAGGACGAATAAAACGATGATCGATTACCACCTGACAATCGGGAATCGTATTGGGCTATCAGCGATACTTCCGAACGTCGCAAACTCGCACCGATTCTCATTCGAACTGGACTTGGGGAAGCCATATCGGGAGTTCAAGGGAAAGCACGCGATGGTGGGATTTGACACGAAAGGTCGGTTCCTATTCATTGGGCGGGCGATGAACGAGGACGTGTTCGTGGCGATGGCACCGAACGAGTTCCTACGAGGAAAGACGGCACCGCCAGGGCCTGGGCACTCGACAGGAGGGTCGTTACTATCTAGACGGCACTATCGTCAAATGGTAATGATGTTCGCACACTTCCTGGAAAGAATACCAGACCGGGCATACATGAACGTGGAAGAGGTATACGAGCAAAACCTAGAAAACGAGGAAGCGGAATGGGACAAAATAACAAACATCTTGTACGTGAACACATGCAGTACGAGGAGTACGATATAACAGTGGGAGGAAACTGACGACGCGATGAACGGGACAGAGAGGAACCGACGATTAGGCTGAACTTCGAAGACGCTCAGAAACTTGACTCGCTGATGGCGAACGGGTACAAGGAGTGGGTGGAGAAGGCACCGGACAGCTGGAAGTTAGATGGGTTCCTGAAACGGCACTCACCAATCGTGGTGACGTCGCGGTACGGGCAAAACGCGGCGATCGCGCTTGCGGGAAACGAAGATAACGAAGCAGAAAGCTGGGACACGGAAAGAGACTATTCGAAAATATCATATGTCACTTTCGCGCTAGCAACGTCGATCGAGTAAGTACCCCCGTGATTAAGAGTGGATCAAAATGACTGAGCAGAGAGGATGGCTGCGACGAAACGACGCAGGTGCTTCCACATACATGAATGGGAAACGATCGCGACAGAAACGATAAGAGAGAAGTACGGGGCGAACATCTACGACAAGCAAGACAAACGGGGAAGACAGCGGGTGAAAATAGAAACGTGTCCGATGGTGAACGAAGACGGGGACGAGGTGGCAATTTTCGACCGTGATGGGAAACGGATACCGCGGAGACGAGCTCTTGTGGACCCGGATGAGCCGGATTGCGGAGTACTAATGAATCTTGAGAAGATACACTCACTATTCAACCCTGATCAAGGATACTCTGCAGACGCGGACGAGTTATTTGGACAAGATCTTACGAAATATGACATCATCAACGTAGACGTGTACCCTCTTGGATTCCTACGGACGGCAGGCAATGTGCAGGCATCAGGGATACCGCCATGCTTTTACCGGGCGATCGCAGAAATCAACAAATCGGTGTGTAAAGAGGAAGACGAATCATCGAGCGAGTCTAGCTGGGAAGGATCAGAGGAAGGTGGCAACATGCGGAGCAGAGGCGGAAGATCTGCTGTGAAGCCAGTGTCATCACAATTCTACAACTACATCTCACACCGTGTAGCAACACGAGCAGGAAGGCTTGACTCGCAGCAAGGGACAGTAACAGCAGCACTTGCTGGAGCATTCGCGCAGACAGACAAGGAGAAAGCGACAGCAAAAAAGAAACAGGCTTACTGTGACCAAGCTCTGCCATCGGACCGGTTCCACACAAGAATCGACCGCAAGGACTGCCCAACATGCTGCCGTGCTGAGCTAGTCTACAGTGTGGACGTAAGAGCTCTGAGATCACCATCTGGAAAGTACGCCCGACGTGCCACCGCCACGACGACTAACTAACACAGGACCAATCGATTAAAGGTTTATATTCAAAAAGATCATAGTACCTCTTGCGAGGGTATGGAGACAGCCAGATGTCCGGAAAGTAATCAAACAGCACATAATTGTGCTCAAGCCGAATGTGAGTCGATGCTCGCTACGATAGAAGAATTGATAGAAGAGAGAACGACATGTATTCTAGGCATTCCCATCGCTATATGATTGGGTTTCATACCCGATCACACTGCTCATCAAGTCGATATATGACGTGGAGAGGAAGAGAATACGCAAGGGTCTAACGCCTTGCCACATGCACGTCGAATTGGTTGCGGCATTAGAACGAGCACTGTGCTTCTGCCATACTGGAAACGCTGCTGTGTTGGCAACCAGTCTGATGGGTCCTCTCGGGTTGAGCAAAGGAGCTCTTAAAGATGGGTTTCCAATGCTACAAGACGTGTTCGAACATCCCACGATCGGGCAGGCAATGGAGCATGGTCTTGTGATCGCTCATCGAAAATGGCCACTGAAAAATGGATATCCTGCCGTGGCATCTAAGAAAGCTCAAGTTCTATCATATTCTATGAGACATTTCCATGTAAGCCCATAATATTCTATCTTCTATCTTTTCTTTTCACCAGGTATATGGACTATCACTCATACGCGGCACCCTTTGGGTCTGAAATCGACCTCAGAAGGTGCCGCGTATAATGAGATTGATTATACGCGGCGCCTTTTTGATCTGAAATCAACTTCAAAAGGTGCCGCGTATAATGGTATCGAATATACGCGGCACCTTTGAAGTTGATTTCAGATCAAAAGGGCGCCGCGTATAATGAGATTGATTATACGCGGCACCTTTTTGATCTGAAATCAACTTCAAAAGGTGCCGCGTATAATGAGATTGATTATACGCGGCACCTTTTTGATCTGAAATCAACTTCAAAAGGTGCCGCGTATATTCGATACCATTATACGCGGCACCTTTTGAAGTTGATTTCAGATCAAAAGGGCGCCGCGTATAATCAATCTCATTATACGCGGCACCTTTTGAAGTTGATTTCAGATCAAAAGGGCGCCGCGTATAATCAATCTCATTATACGCGGCACCTTTTGAAGTTGATTTCAGATCAAAAAGGTGCCGCGTATAATGAGATCGGATATACGCGGCACCCTTTGAGGTTGATTTCAGATCAAAAAGGCGCCGCGTATAATCAATCTCATTATACGCGGCACCTTCTGAAGTTGATTTCAGATCAAAAAGGCGCCGCGTATAATCAATCTCATTATACGCGGCACCTTTTGAAGTTGATTTCAGATCAAAAGGGCGCCGCGTATAATGAGATCGGATATACGCGGCACCCTTTGAGGTTGATTTCAGATCAAAAAGGCGCCGCGTATAATCAATCTCATTATACGCGGCACCTTTTGAAGTTGATTTCAGATCAAAAAGGTGCCGCGTATAATGAGATCGGATATACGCGGCACCCTTTGGGTATGAAATCGACCTCAAAAGGTGCCGCGTATATTCAGATTCATTACATACTTACCCTCTTTATTTATTTGGCTTTTCCATGTCCTTTCTACATTATTGCTCATTTCTTCTTAGTCTTATCAGGCAAAGTTTCGCATCCAACACTCTTTTCATGTCGACCCTCCAAACGTCTACCCTGGTGTAGAATCCTCATTCGCTAATAGGGCAATGCGCATAGTCGAAATCGCTCTCACTGGCTTATTAGATGACACAAAACAGTTGGTCATGGATGGCGTCCGTGCAGATATAGCAGCCCGTATTTCCCAAGCCCCATCAGAAGACTCCAGGAACACCGCAGAACTCCTTGGAAGAGACAGGGAGAAACACTTGAAGAAATGGCTTTCTCTCGACAATCCTCTCTCATATTCCCCACACGATCATCACCAAACATATCAGCTTCTTCTTCAGGCTGTCGTACACGACCCACACTCCATTTCCCATGGTCTTTCCCAATCTTCAGGCACATGCAATGACCCTCACCGCCTTCGTCCAACATCTCCTCGCCATGTCTTCCCCTCATTCTCCCTCCCTCGTAGCTGCTCCTGTCCAGACAAACGGCTCCTTTCTTCCTCTTCTTATCGAGGCACATCGCAGCCTCCATCGCCTATCTCAGAATCAGATCTCGATGCACGCGACTCCTTTGCTCACAACCTCTTCCTCAGGGGGGTCCGTTATCTTCGCATATCCTTCGTTCCTTCTCACAGGCCTAGGTCCTCTACCGCCGGTGCATCTCCGAGGAAGCCTGTCTTTGACTCCTGGGCACATTTGGGCCTCAAGGACGCTGCCTCTATTCCTTCCATTCCTTCCCCTCCCGGTCTTCCTTTGCCATCTCTCCATTTCGCCACAGTCGCTCTTAATCACGCCCTTTCCAATGATTCAACCGTCCAATGGTTTGCTAATGCCCTCTCCCTCGATGCCCTTCAATCTGTCCTCAACAAACTTCCCTCCCTCACGACTTTGTCACTCCTTCTCTCTCTCATGTCCCCTTATATCGATGACACCTACTCCTGGGTTAGGCAGGTCTACAACGGTTCCGATCACATTGCATCACCTTGCTTTGCTCGTCGCTATCATCGCTTCGTCCCTCCTCCCAAACCTTTTCATGCCCCTCGACGTTTCCAGACATCGCTTCGCCAACGCACTCTCTCACCAACAAGTTCGCAACGTTTACAGCCAAATCGATTGGGTCTCTAGAAACAAGAAGGGCATGTCAGACAGGTCCATCTTTATAGCAATGATTACTTCCTTTATCATCGCTCTTTATGACCCATCTAGCCCCCTTCGAACACACATGAGCAAATCACCTAGGCGTGGCCTCGGCGACGATTGGACTAAGAAACATTGTTCGTCCTTTTCTTCCTTTTTTCTTATCTTATTTTCTTCTTTTTAGCTGTTAAAGGCGTCACCGTTTCCCTTCTTATTCGCCTCGGCGCCGTGTGGGGGAAGGGACCTGGTGCTTTTGATAAGGGTTCTTTTTCCTCTGATTGGGGTTGCCATTCCCCAGACGTCATCCACACTTTATATACTTCTCTCCTTCACATACTTGCAAGGGACGACCCTTTCGTTCCCTTTGATGCTCTTTCTCTCCTTATAGGTGACAGAAATGCTCGCATCTTCTGTCACACTACTCTTGGTTTTTCCTCTAGACCTCCTCTCCAATGACCCCTTTTCGTCCTTTATGTACCATCTGTTGACCAATTTCCACAAATATACTTGCCATCCCTCTTGTCCTCTCTATCTGTCTGCTTTTCACACTTCGAAACATCTTCCTTCTCCTCCCACCCATTCCCTCTTGCCATCTCTAACATAGAAGACATCCACAATAGAAGACATCCACACCTGACATCATCATCTCACGCTATATCTACCCTCACTTTTGATTATGTAAGCATCCCTTTTTCATTCACTCACCCCACCCTCTACTCCAAAATACATACCTATAAATCCACTACACCACCATATTTCATGCAACCTATATCAACTCACTTACAACCTGCTAATCCAACCTTAAATGCTTCCTTTTCATTCAACTCATCCACCACAGTCATAACATCATCAACTCTACTTCAACTATAATCCTGGAAGGCTACACACACAAACATCCTACCAAAAGCTCAACTCTTACATGTTCCCCAACACATACCCCATCACCTGCTCCATCCTGTAATCCATTGCAATTGTTACCTCAACCTCAGCTTTCAAAGCACCAATGGTCTAACCCAAATAGGGGGCACTCAAACATCCTTCTAACCATATGCCTCAAGGCAAGTAATATGCTCCCATGCACTTCAGCTCAAAGCCTACAGACAATCTCTGCCCAATCTCAGAGATGAACAGTTCACAATGAAGAACAACTAACAATTCAAGAAGACCAACATGGCATATCTTGGTCTTTCCAGTACACCTTAAATACAAGTAACGTCAGACTAAAAACTGCCACCTAAGTAGCATCCAATCAATCGTGTAAGTATCCCAAACCCTAGTACAACTACTACTAGCTCAAGTCATCACTATCGTACATCTGATATATCCACACTGAGTCCATGACAGATTAACTACTCACAATCCCAGCTACAATCAATAAGTGAGAGTTCATCCCCAAAACACCCAAAATATAACAATCCCTCCTTTTCCTCAAGTTATCAGACCAACAATACAACACAACAAAGAAGAGACAGCAGTACATCCCATGCTTCAACACCACCAAGAGCACCTTGCCTCCCCATCAGCTAACTTCTCACACCTCTGCAGTCATATCGTCTTCTGTGCTGGTGTGATGTCGCCCACTTCCATGTGACTTCTGACTAAGGGTTTGTGATGGCAGTGAAAGATGGGCAAGACAATTCTGTGATTCCAGTCACAAACTCACTGTTTAAATACATTTCGACTACACACTTGTGCATCACCCTGATGTGGCCTACTCCTATCTTACAAGGATCCATCTGACACATTCAGTAGAAGACAATCTCAGAATACCTTCAATATTCAAGCTTGCATGTTGCTTTCATAATACAGAGGGGTCACAAGACTATCATGAGTCATGCTGACTCATTCCGTTCACAACACTGGCTTCCTGTCATGTGGCAGTTAACAGCCAAGTTAGATCAGCACTGTGTGTGTCATGGTCACGTGACATCATCACATCACATCACGCAATGCACAGTGAAGTATAGACCCTCAAAGTTTTGCAGAAGTATCAGTCTTGTCAAAGCACGCCTTATGGTGCTCATATCACAAATCGTCCACATAGCAGTAGTTAGTGACGTGGCTTGTAGAAAACGGCCCCCGAAAACCCCAGTCTGTGTGAGTATAAGACATAGTGCATCGAGTAGCACAAATGCTTGTCTACTCTTAGTTCTTGAATACCAAGTAGTATCCTGTTGAAACCCGCTCACTTGTGAACTCCTTGAGTGACACAAGTACCCCAAACTTGACTTGCTTGAGAATAGCGAGTTCCGACTCTACCCAAACATCAAGCTCAGCTCCGTTGAAAACCCATACGTGTCATGAACGCCTCATGTTCTTCTGTTCTTCCTCCTCCCTTCTTTTTCTCCTTCGCTACTTTGACTTGCTGGCATCTGCTTTGCTGGCACCCGCTTTGCTGGCACTTGCCTTGTTGGCATTGTACTGCCTCGCTGGCATCCCCGAACGCTAGCTATATAAACCCTGTAGTATACTCTGTATTTCCTTAGCTTTGGCTTCGTCAATATACTGTCTAGTCCCCTCAGTACTTTCCTTTCATCTCTATCACAGCCCTCTTCTCTGAAGCCTTGTTGCCTTGAGCTATATCAAGGAACACCCATCAGACTTAGACGCCGTTCTGCCCAGCAGCGGGTCGACTCAGTATCCTTTGCCTAAGGTAGGACCTGTTACAGACCAGACGCACACCCCGACAGTGGCGTGACAGTACGGTCCCTCGGAACTGTAACAGTGTGCAACGACTCCTAAGGTCTTCTATATAAACCCCTATGCTGAGGTCTGAAAGGTCTGAAAGGCACTCCTGCAGCTTCATACCTAGTCACTGAGGTTGGACACTGGACAACCTCCCTGGCCTAAGTCCAACACTTGGAGTTGAGTTGCTAATGGACCAGCGCTAGGGCCTGAGTTCAAAGGTCATGTGCCACTGGGCCAACTAGTAAGGCATGAAGGGTTATTGTTATGCCCTACCAGGGACATGGGTTCTAAAGGTTCTCAGTCACACAGGTATTAAGTGAAGATGTCTGTTGTCTTATTGCTATGAAATACAATGCCTTGTTCTCTTTACACACTCTCCTTTGTCCTGTTGTAGAACAATGTGTCCCTTGAACTTTGTGATATTCTGTTACTTACCTTGTTGTTACAATACAGACTCTGACTCATGATCATATGACTCATGGCTGGTTATGACTATGGCCCAACAGTAGTATTAGTCATGGACTCTTATATCGTATCAGTCAGCTTCTTTCTTTACTTTACCTTTCCATCCCTGACATCCCACAAGACCTGTACAATAACACAGACTTTACAATTACCTGGTTCCTATCACACACCCTGCTTATCAGCGATCTCTTGTGATAAAGCTTGACATGTGCTAGTTTCCATCCCATTCCCACTCACATGTGAACCCATGTGATTTGCCCTTGTTCCATATACTGTTGTGCTTTGTTCTCCCTGTGTGTCTCCCTTTATCCCTCAATCTGGCAATGGTGCCATCTGTTTGCAGCGACCATACAGCCTTACCCATATTTAAACCTAGCACTACCTAGCTTGTACAGTAGACTAGACTTCTTGTGTAATAACGACACTCATCTAACACGGAACACCTCTGCGCTTTTCCCTGTCTTGTGAACCCCATTCTGCTAGGTTTTCACGCCTTAGCCCTTCTCTATAGTCCAAGTGACTTACATCCTTGTGACTCTTATGCACCATTCTACTGAAGTCAAGCCTTCGAGCTTGTACTCTCGTGTCTTGACTAACTTGGTACAGGTCATACCTAATGCCCCTGTAGTGGCGTTATGTTACGGTTTTCGCATCGGACCCTTACTGTACCGGTTGTGGCTACGGCTGTAAGGTATATTAGTCACGGACTCGGGGTTTATGGTAGGAGTTAGGCGTTGAGGGATGACTCGATCCTAGTACAGGTAGTAGTAGTATTAGGATTGCGGTACTTACGCGATACGTTGGACGCTACGTTACGGTGACTCATAGCAGCGCTTGAAAGCCTGCTCTTCTTGTATTTAAGGTAGCTGCGGAAGACCAAGATGCGCTATCTTGGTCTTCTTCAATCGTCACTTCTAGTCTCTTTCATTCTCATCTCTAAAGCCGTGCCTCCCATCTAGGGAAGTGCCTCGTCCAAGATCCTAGTGTCTGCGTACATCTAGAACCGCCTTCGAAGCCATACGCCTTTGCGCGTGATTAGCTAAGTCATAGGAGTCGCCTTAATCGAGCTCAAGTCGAGCTAACGTCGTGACGGCGTTACATTAAGACCAAGATATTCATTGTGGCGACTGTCAACACCAGAGAACAGTGGACGAATTTCCGTCCTTATCATCTAGACCGAAGAGGAGACCGTAACGTACCAACCCAATTCCTAGGAGCAGCCAGGTGGAGGGACCGAGGAGACAAACCGGATATTTTGTGGAATTCAACGGACCTACGAGGTTCAGACCTGTTGAGTTCAATTTCGATCACCTGTGCTGGGTGGAAATTACGTGGAATCCCATAGACCACCGCTGGGACGTCATCAGGCCAGCAGGAAGACAATACCAGTGCGACATCGACGCACGCGAACTCAATTCACGGGCCGATTGGGGCCCTATTGACGGCCAGCTACGAGAACACTCTACTGGAGAAGCAGTCAGCGAGGAAACCGAAGAGGATGAACAAAGCGAAGAAAACTGACCCGCGAGTGTCAGTCCTATTGAACAATACACCATCCAACAAGCTGAGTCCCTGCATATCTCAGAACAACCAGAAGTCATTCACGTACGATCACCGGCAGCAGAAATGGCAACCACCACCATGACAGCCGAAGAAATTATGACCGTTAGGGAGCAAGCGGCGCGAGAAGCGGCCGAAGCAATTAGACAAGAATCACAGCAGCATCTTATGCCTATTAACCCTGAAACAGGGCATCGTATGACTGCAGACGACGCAGCAATCTTCTGAGCCATTGGACCTGACCAAGGAGATCCCCCGTCAGGGATGGAGGGAGACGAGGAATACCACTAGACCCCCCACCGGGATGGGGAGGACCACCCGGAGACGACTTCCCCCGACGCCCAGGAGGAGGAGGAAACCCACCTGACCTCCCGAACAATCCACCGGAAGGAGGACCCCCGGGAGGGGGAGGAGGCGGTGGTGGAGGGGGTGCAGGAGGAGGGGGGCAAGGGCATGAAAAACTAACTGGTGAACCTCCCACCATCTTTGACGGCGATCGTACTAAAGTGGATTCGTTCCTCACGCAATGGCACGTCTATTGGGGAATGAACCTTGACACCCCTGTTATGCGCAACGACTACCGACGAAGCCTCTTGTTTCTGTCCTATATAAAAGGGGTATCAGTCAGCGAATGGGTACTTTCGTACCTCAAATGGCTCAACCGGCAGATACAACGAGGGATAGACCAACACACGCGCGATCTGTGGAATGCGGTGGCGGAGGGATTTAACCAAAGGTTCGTCAACACCCTCGAACGCGAACAAGCTCAAGCGCTTCTTAGAAAAGGGCTCAAAATGGTTGACGGAGATATTGATAAGTACGTCAACGAGTTCGAAGAAGCCGCCAGGAAGGCCGGATACCGTCTCAATGACCCCCAAACAATCGACCTCTTTACCAAGGGGTTACCCAAGAAACTTTACGAAAAGACCTACGATCTGGACGAACCGGAGACGTTCGACGAATGGAAGCGAGCGACGCTCCGTAGGCAACGCAATTACATCCACATCCGCGCGCGGGTGGATGAGTATAAAGACAACAAGCCCAAAAAGACAGGAAACGCCGGATGGACCGTTCCCCAGAATCTCGCCAACCCATGGGCAATGGACACTTCCGCTGACCGAACCAAGGCACGACTAGCGGGGTTGGAAGAGATCGACTATAGCAAACCACCGTATACTAACTCACCCCCCTTCCCGCCGAGGGGAGGGCCAGGAGTCCGGGGCCGAGGAAGGGGAGGGTTGCGACGAGACCTAAGGATGGTGTTGTGTTATAACTGCCATGCACCAGGTCATCTCTCACGAAATTGCCCCCATCCTCGGCAGCCGCGACAGTGGCAACCACAGAACCCTGGACCCTCCAGTGTCCGGATGACGAAACCGACTACTACACGCAAGAATCGCCGCCAGCCCAGATACAGGCTGCCTCAACCAGCAAAACAGCCGAAGGACGGGCCAAAGAATGGCTCACCGGAGTTGCAAACGCGCCCGACGAAGTAAAAGACCTGATATTGCAGGATCTGTGGGGAAAAGAGGGTTTTCGGAGCGCCTGAACCCATCGGCCTGGGTGAGGGCTTTAAATTGTAATTCTGTAATCATGACGCGCTTTCGTTCTCTTCGAATTCCAGTCTCGATTCGTACGAATTACCGGATGGCCGACATAAAAGCGTTGGTGGACTCGGGGGCCACCGATAACTTCATACACCCGAATTTCATCAAGAAAATGGGTATAGGGATCCAGCAACTGATCCGACCGCGGAAGGTCTGGAACATAGACAGTACGGAAAATAAAGCTGGGTCCATCACTCACTTCACCGATCTGGATGTATACGCCAACGGGTATCACAGGACCATGAGATTCCTTATCACGAATCTCGGAAATGAAGAGGTTGTCCTAGGTTATCCCTGGTTGGCAACCTACGAACCAACCATCAATTGGCGAGACGCGGTCATACATGAAAAGGTCATGCCAATTGTGATCAGCACACAGGACAGTCTGGACCGTCACACCGTCATCGCGACCGCTCTAACTAACGATGAAAAGGAAGCGATAGCCCTCGAACTAGATGAGGAGGACACGTACTTGCGAGCAACTACGTCCACAGAATTGGCCATCCAGGCAAAAGGGGAGGAAAAGCCCGTAGAACTGCCGGTAGTCTACCACGCCTTCCAACAACTCTTCAGCGAAGAAGCGTCACAACGATTTCCCCCCACCAGGCCGTGGGACCACACAATAGACTTTAAGCCGGGTACCCCTTCAGCAATAGATTGCAAAATATACCCATTAACGCAAGAAGAAGAAGGGAAGCTCAAGGAATTTCTAGACGAGAAACTGCAGCAAGGATATCTGCGACCCTCCATATCCCCGTACGCATCTTCATTCTTCTTTGTCAAAAAGAAGGACGGAAAACTACTCCCCGTACAGGACTATCGCACCATCAATTCATATACTATACGAAATCAGTACCCGCTCCCCCTAATTCAAGACCTCATTTACGACCTCAGTAACGCCCACATCTATACGAAGCTCGACATCCGCTGGGGATATAATAATATCCGAATACGAGACGGTGATCAGGAAAAGGCGGCCTTCAAGACCAAGTTTGGCCTTTTTGAGCCAACAGTAATGTTCTTCGGTCTCACCAACTCGCCGGCCACCTTCCAAACAATGATGAACCACATCTATCGTGATACCATCGCGAAGCACGAACTCCGTGGTACCATCATCCGTGTCTACATGGATGACATCGGCATCGCCACACGGGAAGGCGCCACATCCGCTGATCACGTAGCCGTGGTGACGGACGTTCTTCGCGTTGCTCAGGAACATGACCTCTACTTCAAGCTCGAAAAATGCCTTTTCCACCAACCTCGGATGGATTACCTGGGGGTAATCCTTGAAAAGGGGGTAACGCGCATGGACCCAGTAAAAGTTCGCGGCATCAGAGACTGGCCGACACCAACCAAGGTCAGGGACGTACGGTCATTTTTGGGTTTCTGTAACTTTTACCGCCTTTTCATCCAAGGTTTCGCAACCCACGCACGACCACTCAACCGGTTAACGAGGAAAGATACCGAGTGGAACTGGGGAGACGATGAAGAGCGGGCCTTCAAAACCCTCAAACGACTCGTAACGGAAGAACCAGTACTAGCACACCCCAACTTACAAGATCAGTTCGAGCTAGAGGTCGACGCGTCAGGATTCGCGGTAGGCGCAGTACTCCTACAAAAGAAAAATGACGGTCGCAAGCATCCTATAGGGTATTATTCGGCAACGCTGAATGAAGCGGAGTGAAATTACGACATTTATGACCTAGAACTTCTCGCCATTGTCAAAGCCCTTCGCCACTGGAGACCTCTGCTCGCAGGGTCTCCGCACAAGATCAAAATATTCTCAGATCACCTAAATCTCCAATATTGGAAAACTCCGCAAAAGATCAGTCGAAGGGTCGCTCGAGAAGTACTAGAATTAATGGAGTACGACTTCGAGATCCATCACATCAAAGGAAAGAACAATGGCAGAGCGGATGCGCTATCACGATGGCCAGACTACGACCAAGGAGAGGGGGACAACCAAGGTGTGGTCGTCTTACCTCCGGAGGTATTTATACGAGCCACTAATGCTGCGCGTACGTTGGAAACACACCCGATGATGCAACCGCCGAAGCGACGACAAGACCCCGCCATAATCAAAACCTGGATCGACGCCCATCGCCTCAAAAAGATAGAGGGAGAGTGGTACAAGGACGGACGACTGGTAGTCACAGGACCCATGACAGCGTACTGGGCCATTATACAAGACCACCACGACCCACCGGTACACGGACATCCTGGAATAAGCAGGACACAACGGATCGTAGAGCGACACCACTGGTGGCCGAGTATCCGCCGGGATGTGTATGAGTACGTTACAGGATGTGCTGACTGTCAGCGAATCAAAGTCAATACAAGACCAACCCGTGCACCACTACACCCAATCACCGCTGCCAAGGACGCTCCTCCCTTCCATACCATTGCCCTTGACTTCATCACCAAACTGCCGATCTCACAGTCGTACGACAGCATTCTAACCGTTACTGATCATGATTGTAGCAAAGCATCCATATTTATTCCCTGCAACGAGGAGATCACAGCAGAGGGGACCGCCATTCTGTACGTCAACCACGTGTTCAAACGATTCGGATTACCGCGTAAAATTATTAGTGACCGAGACCCCCGGTTTACCTCCAAATTCACACGAGAAATATGCCGCATATTGGGTATCCAACAGAACATTTCCACGGCTTATCATCTGCGCACGGATGGGCAGTCGGAACGGACCAATCAGTGGCTTGAACAATATCTACGATTCTGGGCCAACGAGCGTCAAGATAACTGGGCGGCGTATCTCCCGATAGCAGAATTCGCTCACAACAATTGGCCCCATGAACACACGAAACAATCGCCATTCATGCTTCTGATGGGGTACAACCCGACCGCCGATTGGACGGATAAGCCATCTCCAATCCCAAACGTGATCACCAGACTGACACAATTAAAGGAGGCACGCCGGCTTGCCCAAGACCTTATCAAAAAGGCACAAGACAGCTGGGTTCGGCACAAAGATACTCCACGCTATCAAGTCGGTGATCAAGTATGGCTGGAAGGAAGGCATCTACGGACCAATCAACCCACAGCGAAATTGGCGGCGCGACGCCACGGACCATTTAAAGTAGTACAGGTGATGTCCCCATACAACTACCGTCTCGAACTTCCCACGCAGTGGAGCATCCATCCAGTGTTTCACATCGACCTTCTCACGCCATACAAACGTACAGCTTTTCATGGCGAAAACTTTCCACGACCACCGCTGGATCTTGTGGAGGGAGAGGAGGAATATGAAGTCGAGGCCATTCTAGACTCGCGGCATTTCGGCCGCCGCAAAAAGCTCCAGTACCTCATCAAATGGAAGGGTTATTCGGACTCGGAGAACCAGTGGGTCGACAAAGATGACGTGTTTGCACCAGACGCGATCAAGGCGTATCAAGAGGGCCAGGCGGGTGTGCGATCTTTTAAAAGCCAGCCCATGGACGACCAAGGAGAGCATCCCTCTTACCTCCGATCCACTCAGACGTCTATGCCCACTTCTCCTCTCAGACATGTCACCATGGCGATCCTCCTCGACCAAGTCGCACAAGACGCCACCAACCTCATCGAAGACGACGAAGAAACCGTGGTTCAACAGGTCCAGCTCACTCCGTACACACCTGCAAACATACGAGCGGGGCATATCACCGCTCAAGAATGGGCTAATGTCTTACAGAGGTTCCCCGACCCGACTAGCCAGCCCGACGATGAGCAGCAGCATGCCGTCGCTCACATCTTCAGAGACGACAACGGCAATCGAGAACCCGTTGCCATTATCCCCCCAGGTGACGACCTCATCGGCACGAGGGGAATTCTCCCCGCCGACCGTCCCCTCGAAGACCCAACAGGAGTTAGAAGCAGCGGAGGATTGGCGGAGGACGGCGAAGGAGTGGGCCGACGAACAACTGCGCTTAGCGCAGAGGAGATTGAGCGAGTTGCGGCAGCGCAGGCAGCGCTCCCTAACGACGAAGCTCACGCTGACGACGAAGATTACTACCCGGTCAGACACCCCCTCCTTCGAATGCACAGCCACCCTACTAATCCCCGAATCACCCCATGGCTCGTTCACACCGACGGAACCCCCATGTCTCGAGGACGTGTGTGACTGCCCGGCGTCGCACTTCACACCCCCATTACGCACGATGACGACCCCGCGCAGGTCCTTGCGCCTGAAGGGTTCAGGGCGAATCGACAGCCCCATTACGTTCACTTCCCCATCACCGGACCTGATGGCGTAGAGAGGAACGCCAGCCATGTTCAGATTGTCGGAGGTGCGAACCCTTTTGTACTGGGGCTTATCCCCGGCTCTCCCCATCTTTACGGCAAACCCCTCTACGCCTTCCCGATGCTATCGGCCGCGGGACGCGCCTTCATCGCCCACGAGGATCTAGTTATCCTCGCCTCCGACAAGATCACAGACCGCGCACTGAACCGCATTGGGGACGAGTCCCTGACTGCGGAGGTGACGCGTTATCGAGCAGCCGCGTACGAAGAAGAACGGCTTGCGGCTCGCATTCGCCAGCTTCAAGCAATGCGACTATCAGCGAGGGACGACAAGCGGGACTGCATTTATCGCTTGGAGAGGGCTAACGTCTTCGAGCGGATTAGTGACGAGCAGTCTACATGGACGGCGAGGGACTTTCGGTGAGTCTGGGGACTCACGTTGAAAAGGGGGTGATGTTACGGTTTTCGCATCGGACCCTTACTGTACCGGTTGTGGCTACGGCTGTAAGGTATATTAGTCACGGACTCGGGGTTTACGGTAGGAGTTAGGCGTTGAGGGATGACTCGATCCTAGTACAGGTAGTAGTAGTATTAGGATTGCGGTACTTACGCGATACGTTGGACGCTACGTTACGGTGACTCATAGCAGCGCTTGAAAGCCTGCTCTTCTTGTATTTAAGGTAGCTGCGGAAGACCAAGATGCGCTATCTTGGTCTTCTTCAATCGTCACTTCTAGTCTCTTTCATTCTCATCTCTAAAGCCGTGCCTCCCATCTAGGGAAGTGCCTCGTCCAAGATCCTAGTGTCTGCGTACATCTAGAACCGCCTTCGAAGCCATACGCCTTTGCGCGTGATTAGCTAAGTCATAGGAGTCGCCTTAATCGAGCTCAAGTCGAGCTAACGTCGTGACGGCATTACACGTTACACCCATGGCACAATTCATGCACAATTCATGGACAAACACCACAACCAAACACCCTCCATTCACACTCCTTATGGGGTGGGAACCTCATACAACATGGATCCCCAAACTGTCAAGTTGTCCCACAGTGGATCAACGATTAGAAGAATTGCTGGTCCTTAGACAGCATGCCCAGGACAGCATCAGGCATGCACAACACCTCATGGCACAGCGAGGCAAAATGGGGTTCACACCTTATCAACAAGGGGACTATGTATGGTTAGAAGGAACAACCTCCACACCTTCTATCCCACAAGCAAACTTGCCCCCAAAAGATACAGACCCCTTAAAATAACAAAGGTTCTTTCAGATGTTTCTTATGAGCTCGAACTTCCCACATCATGGAAGATTCACCCTGTATTTCATACAAACCTTCTCACACTGTATAAGGAGATGGAGATGCACGGAACAAACTTCACCTGGCCTCCACCTGACCTTATCAATGGAGAAGAAGAATATGAAGTGGAGTGAATTGAAGACACCTAGGAATGAGGCTGAGGGTGCAAACTCCACTTCCTGGTAAAGTGGAAGGGATTCCCCACAAGTGACAACACATGGGAACCTGTGACCAATCTAACACACACCAAGGACACAATTAGAGACTACTATTGTTCACACCCATCCGCCACAAGGGCTGGACGAAAGATATAAAGAGAACACCCTCAATCAAACCCTTTAGCAGCACAACACCATGGCTACCACCCCAGTCCCTGACACAACCCTCGTCAATGTCCTCAACGTGGATCCCCAACTCACTGCCCTCTTCAATGGTGAAACCATCGCTGTCACCAACCTGTCATTCACCATCCCTGGAATCCCTCGATTGTCACCACCACCACCATCCACAGACTCTCCCCGGTCTACTGTGACCATCAACCCAGTACCCATCATCCCCTGCTCCCCTGAAACAAGAACCAGGGGAACTCATGCCATCTACACCCAAGGAAGGCCAATACTCACCAACTCCCCCTCCTCGTCAAAACCCTACACCATCACCTGAGGCACCTGTACCATCACCGACACCCTCGACACCACCACCCCCACTAGAATCCCCTCCTACACCACTCACCCCCATCTGAGTTCACACCCCCATCAACTACAACAGACCCAACACCCCTAGCGAAGAAACTGATGACCCAGGTGCCCCCTTCTTCCCAAACACCCCTGGCTTGCCCAAGTACTACCCATTGCAAATCCCACTACCTGAGGGTGGATTCCACATTGCGAAGTACATCTACTATCGCAAAGGATTCACCAAGGTAGTGGGAACAATGCGGCAAGAACACCCTCACTATGGCAAAACCATCTACCTGTCTACTCTGTGTCCCAACATCTCTGCTCCCCCATTCACTGCAGAGCAACTCCAGTTCTTTGATCCAAACGACATCCACACCTGTGCTCTGGACAAAACCCTGATTGAGCTTAACTCCCCACACCTCACTGCCAAAATAACTCAATTACACACAGGACTTGTGGCTCTGAAGGAGCTGGATGAAAAACACAAGAAGCGAGAAGAGGATGCCTGAAAACTCAGAGCAGACCAGCTCATGGTGGACCTAATGCTAGCCAGTACAAAAAGATGTTTGCAGTATGCAGGAGCCCTCACCACCATCGCTGACAAGTATGCTCATCTCACTGCACTCCCTGCTCCACAACACCATTCCCACTATGCCATCCCCTTTTCCCCCAGACATGGTGGACCAGTCAAGTTTCCTTGACTCATCGACAGACCCTGCTGACGATGGTGTTACCAGTGTAATAGTCCTCACCACCTTGTATGTGACTGCCCCATGAGACCAAGGCCAGCCTGCCAACATTGTCAAAGCCAGGAGCACCAATCGTATCGGTGTATCTTCTATCGTGCAGAGATGGTCACCGAGGTGATTACCATGCAACAAGCAGAAGAATGGATATGTCAGGAGATGTCCCCTGATGAAACCACCTCCTTCACTGTGCCCTCCCCACCAACCACTGCAGCTGCCACTCAGGGAAGGTGGTATGGGCGATGCTTCTGTTCCAATGCTAATCACGACGAGATCCATTGTCCACAATACAAGATGTGTCGCAAGTGTGGTGCATGGGGTCCCTTCCTTTTCCTCTGCACTCACTACTGCCCCACAGATATGGTGGGATGGAGTACACATGGCGTGTCTGCAACATCACCATCCACTTCTCAATCCAATGCATGCTCTGGCACTTGGTGCACACATGGCATGTCTCCCATGTCACCATCCACTTCTCAATCCAATGCACACTCTGGCACTCGACGCACAATGTGGCACGTCTCCCATGTCACCATCCACTTCTTGTCTGACCCTTGACTCCCCAATCTCAACCATCACCCCTTCCACTCAACCTGCACCACCCATTGTGCCTACAGCAACAGATGGCAGCAACACACCCACCATGCATGAGGATCAGGGTCCCATGATGTCTGGTGCCCCCAAAGGTCTGCCAGGACCATCCAATACTCAACATGCTGCTGTGACAACTGGTGGCCCTGACACAGAGATGTCCATAGTACATCTACTATCATCCCACCTGCATTCTATGTGACTAACAACACACTTTCACAAAGATTATCTCAAACCCACTGTATGTCTCTGCAACCCCACACACCCCATTTTGCTAACTTGATTCCCAGCACCAGCATCATCTAGAAGACTCCTGTCCCAACTACCCCTCCAGTACTGCTGTTGGAAGATGCCAACATCCAAACCCAGGAAGGTATGCCCTTTATGCTATCACAACAGTTACCAACCACACCCTGCTAGAGCCTGCTCCCCATCCCAACTCAGCTGGCACAAACGATGACACATGGATGATGGACACAATGGCAAGCACCCCTGACCAAGCTTCAGAAGGTGCACTGTCAACTGCCACCAATGGCATCCCTGCAAAGCCTGGCCCCCAATGCAAGTCCACCAACACAACTGACAATGTGCCAATGACACTGATGGACACAGTGAGAATGGCTCCAATGCCTGGAGCAGTGTTGACTGGTGATGCCTTGGAGGCAACCAGCAAGACTGATAAGAGCACCTCAAAGACCAAGATAAAGAAAGCAGGCATCATGTGCCCTGGAAAGAGCACAACTGCAAGGTAGGTATTAGGATCATTTCAATCACTTGTCCTAACACAGCCCCATAGGAACCTCTATGCAATCAACTTCCTCAAGGACCATCAAGTGACATGCAAACAAGTTTGTGAAGATATGAAACAAGTTGGACAAAGATACCTGCATAGTAAGTCATTCATTTCTCACCTGACACAATCTAACCCAATTATATCTACAGACATATACCTGGTGCAAACTCAAGGTGATGAAGAAGAAAACTACTGGCTCAATGCCAGCTTGAAGACCTCACTGGAGCCTCAGTTGAATTGGTAGTTTCTTGGTAGTGTAGAATGATTTCTTTTGTTGTGTACTGCAGTAGAATGGACTCAGCTCAACTGAACTCAATGTAATTCAATTCTTCACATTTGTGCATGGTTCAACAACATTCAGTAAGATTCAATGGATATCAATAAGATTCAATAGGTGAAATCAATTGTTGTGCAATTGCATGCAACAAATATCAATTATTTACAACACACAAATGAATCTGATTGGATATAGTCTGGAAAGTTGAATTTGATTGAATCAATTCAATTAAATTAAATCCTATCCTGTTTTGTTCATCAGGGTTTTGACTGGGTTTCAAGGGGGATATCAAGGGAGAACATCAGGGAAGGAGCTGCTGACTAAGCATAATTGTAGAAACAGAAACGGAAACAGAAATAAATATATGGACTATGTATAATGAGAGTTGATATATGTGGTCATATATAAACATGGGCGTCGAAAGTTCATCTGCATCAGCAGATAGGTCGTGTTTGTACTTGAAATATATGTTTTATTGTATTCCGAGTAGAATGGTATATTCTGGGAGTCCAAACCGGCCGCGTATAATGAGATACGATATACGCGGCACCTTTTGGGTTCCAATATTTCCCAAACTGGCCGCGTATAATGAGATGCAATATACGCGGCACCTTTTGGGTGTCCATATCGACCGCGTATAATGATCAATTATACGCGGTCGATATGGACACCCAAAAGGTGCCGCGTATATTGCATCTCATTATACGCGGCCAGTTTGGGAAATATTGGAACCCAAAAGGTGCCGCGTATATCGTATCTCATTATACGCGGCCGGTTTGGACTCCCAGAATATACCATTCTACTCGGAATACAATAAAACATATATTTCAAGTACAAACACGACCTATCTGCTGATGCAGATGAACTTTCGACGCCCATGTTTATACATCCTATATATGAGGGACTATATTGGATCTCAAATGGAGAGATTAAACCCATAAACCCACCATTAACCCTTTACCGAATTAGCTTTTACCCCCCTACAATTATACATGAAGAAAGCGCTGCATCCGAAATCATCACTT
>JAFKAC010000206.1:0-65380 GCA_025766275.1 Lactarius indigo | reverse complement strand
CCTTGGGCGGAGGAACGCCTTCCGCTCCTGGGGCTGCTCCATTTGCTGGTAACTCAGTATGTATGAAGCAGCAACGCTTTCCGTATGGGCAAGATCCGGATACCCAGAAGGTCTGAAATCATAGGTCATGGGAGTGTCACGAGAAGAGAAACAGTATCACTTACTCTGCAAATCTCCGTCTTGTACTGTAACAGAATACGGTTTTAGCATGAGACCTGAACTCGTAGAAAAAAGGAGAATCACCTTGGGGTGCCGTGCCACCTTACGAACTTCGTCCTCTCCATGAGCGAATTGGCACTTCGGCCCATATCGACAAGTACCTTTCTCCTCCCAGCTCCGACATAGTTCTGTCTTGTACAACCCCAGCTTTCGGTTGTTTGCTGAAGGTCCATTGCCATTGGGATCGACGCTGGGTGAACTGCCTTGACTGCCGTCGCCAAGTCCCGGGGAAATACTCTGCCCTGGGAGACCGACATTGTATGGGGGGTATTGCGACTGCAAACGGGCTGCAGCCATGACTTGCGCGGTAACACCAGTTGCGTATGCATCAGGCGGGGCGTAGAACTGGTTGGCATAAATGCCCATGGCGGGTGGGCCGAGCGCGGGTGGGTAAAGTCCGGGTTGGAACGGCGGCAAACCACTGCTGAGTAAGGCAGCGGCCTCGCGAAGGTGAAGTGGATCCGATGATGAATGCTGATGGGTAGCGCGGAAAACGTTGTGCTGTTGCTGAACACGTGCAACAGCGGGATTTTCATGAGAGGGCATCATAATGTCGTAGACCTGCTGGGCATTCCCGAGGGAGAGGTGTGCCGTGTGGCTGGGAGGGCCGGGATATGCGCCATTCGTAACTAATCCTGGGTTGTAACCACGCGCTGGCTGTGTACGGTAAGTAGGCGCTCCGCTGAGAGCACCACCGACGCGCGCATTAAAGGCTGGTGCGTTGGGTATAGGCCCATCGAGGGGTTGGAACTGACGCTGTTGCACGGTATAGTCTACCTGAAGGTCCTCCGCTACGGAGACCGACTGGCGTGGATAGCCAGACAGAGATGGGTACAAAGGCTGATCGTACTGGCCTTGTCGATCGACGGCAGCGCTCCATTGAGAAGCTCGGTCGCCATCAGGCGGACTAGCGCCAACACCACGCAGGCGCTGGAGATCGGCGGTCGATAAACCACCGCTATAGGAATGAGGTCTATCCCTTTGCTCGGAGCCGACCTTCAAACCAAGCGCAGAGGAAGCGAGTGTGTGACTGGAACCGGAAAGCTGGGTCGAGGCAGTTGTATCGGCAGAAGAGACACGTGAATGATTGGCGAGAATATTATGTTCATCAGAGGGGGTGGGGAAGGCCTCGAGTCCAAACTAGTATCGGAGGACTCGAGCGGACTGGAATCATGAAGTTGTATGACAGCATCCGTGGCTTTTTTTGTTTTTGGAGGTGTGCGGATTGAACCACGTATGCCTTCTGTGTCAAAGCCACTGTTAATGTTCAAACGAGCGATCCCCTCGGCAAGATCCCAAGATGCGTTTCCTGTGACACTGTAAGTAAATATCTCTCGGGAAGAATGAAGTCGTCTACCAGTAGAAATGGACGAATCCGATGACATGGAATGGTCGGGTGACGCGTTTTTGTCCAGCGGGGACGAACGAGGGAGAAAGGGTGGGGGTTGGAAAGAGGACAAGCCTTGAGGCACCGGTTGATTGCTGTACATGGTGTTGATTTGATGATTACGGCGCTAATGCGGAACCAATCGTGGGGGGAATGACATGAGTCTTTGTCCAGAAAAAAATACGAAAAGGAAAGGCGCCCTTGGTGACATCGATGAAGAACACTCACGTCTGCGGCAGGGTCTTCCATAGCTTGTTCTTGTGTAATCCAATTGGGACCGGGGCAGTTCTTGAGATCTTTGCAAAGAAAGAAGGTTGGTACGAAAAGTCGCGATACGAGTGTAAGGTATCGGTGATGGAAGGAGAGGTTGTAACCTCAATGGGCATAGAAACTGTTTTGATCGAAGAGAATTGTAAGCGAGTAAGAAGAATGGTGTGCAACGAATGGACGAACGAGTTAAGGATAAGAAATCCGATGCAAGTTGAGCGATAAAAAGGTGCTTGAATGGACGAGTCAATAATCAATTTGCGGGAAGGAATAGTGATGCTATGATGCTGGGAGCCGCTTGCGAAGAGTATATGTGACGAATAGATTATGGCACTAAACGACAAGAGGGTCCCGGGGGTGCGGGAAGGGAGACTCGTGAAGAGGATGGAGGGAGAGAAAGGGAAGGACAAGAGAAACGGGGAGGGTTGAAGATATATAATAAGACGAAAACAGGATGCGAGGCAAGGGCGTGTACTATGGGGTGGCGGGGTAAAGGTAAAGGTAAAGGTAGAGAGAGGAAAGGGCTTCGAAGGAGGCGCGTTGGCCTCTAACCTTGGCTCACGGGCACGCATATTCCCTTTTATTTTATTTATTTATTATTTGATTTGATGCGATTTGATTTGCGATCATCACAACGTGTGCCCCATCCCTCGACATCCCCAACACGCCCCTTCATCGTGCCCACTGCTACACCTACTCTTATACCTCAGATCTACCTGTCCTCCTACGGCCTTTAATTCCACCGGCCTATTTTTTATTATAATTATTAACGTCAAATACAACGTGCTTGAATAAATTCTTCTGTACACGTGTAATCCTATGCGGTCCTATCAGCGATCAGTCCCTCTTTATTATCCGCACGCCGTTTCTTTACATTCTAGAGGTCATCGCGACATTTGGGCCCTAGGGCCAGTCTCTGTCGCTGTCACAAGCCGTGGTTGGCTTTTGCCCTCGTACCCTCGTCATTCAAACACTTTTCCGCACCCCTTTTCATGACCATCGCCTCGTTGTAGTTTCATCACGCTGTTCTACGCCCAGACTTCCCTTGATCCGACTTTTCTTGACTTCTCGGCAAAGGCGTAGCCGTATTGACATTCCCAAGCGTCCCCTTGCTCTCTTCTCCGACAATAATGGAATCCAGCGAACACCGAGTCTACTCTTCCCTCCCCGGGGGCGCCCTTCTCTTTCGGTGAGGCAAAAGGCCCTATACCTCGTGTCTCTATCTACAGTGCTTCGTAAACTCTTTGTGCAATCTTGCAATCTTGCAGGACGCTTGCCCCACATCTGGATTGAGCGCCGTTCTATTGGAATTCCGAGCCGCACTCCTGTGACATCGGCTTTCCCCCTATCTCACATTTCCGTATCACGTCCCCCATCGGTGTGGTGCGGCTGCCTCATGTCCGCCTGCCTCAGCGCTTAGACTTGACTACGCAACCCCGGTCTTCGACTCCAACGACGGAATTGTAACCTTCCATGACGGTGGGTTTCGTTGACTCTATTTTCTTGTCTCCAGTGCTTCTTGGGACGAATGAATGACTCTCCTTCGGAATTCCAATGTCACCCGTGACACTCCGTCGTCAGGTTTCTCAGGGTTGTTACCTTTGATTCCCATGTCGCAAGACTGACGCACTTATTTGTCCAAGTGCCATTAATTTCCAGGTGTTAATCAATCTAAACGTAATTTCATCGTTCTTGTGTATGGCTGGCTGTGTACCCTTTTGGGCAGGTGGGGTCATATTGTTCTTGGTCAGCGATTTATCATGGACAGCTTTGTACCCTTTCAGCCCGCTGAAAAACTCCCACCCTCCATGGCGACTACCATTTTTACGCACAGTTGTACTTCATAGGATACCCAATTCCCCATAACAATTATTTCGCATACTGCGCATATTTTTGAGTGTACCTTCAAAAAAAAAAACTCACTTGTGGTAAAGTTTGTGACTTCGTAGACTCACTTACCTCATTTGGACACGGCGGAGTTCCAGCATGGGCTTACTACTTTGGCCCGACCATCTTGGCCGCATTGAAGTTCCCCGATAGTACCTTGGGATATACATGAAATTTGGCAGTGTGGCAAAGGGCTACGTTATTCTTGTTGTAATGTACGCGAAGGGAGCGCGGATGGGTGTGGTTGCCAGTGTGGTGAGGGCGCAACATCCTCATGGCAGAGTACGTCAACGAAGGTATGCCTACATTACATCGATGCGCTCGCGTCAACTTAGAAGCACATATTTCAACCGCGGCCATCATCACTTTGACTGGGCTGGTCCCATGATAGCGAAGCTCGCGCGGAGGCTATCAACGGGCGCTCATAGTCTTGAGTACCCTCCAGCTCACGTTTCGAGGTGAGAATTCTCTGCCTAGGTCCATTTGAAGCCACTTAGGGCTATCGATTACTCTGGGACTGTCCATAGAAGTGAGAAGCTCCACAACTTGACGAGATGGCGAACTCGCTAGTATCCGTCGATGCAACGTGTAGGTCATGCTGCGCCTACCTGTGCCTATCGATCAGCCTAGCAATGTCGCACAGACGCGGAGGCATTAGCCACATTTTATTGTTCACATGTCGAAAAACAAATACAGGAACGCGGGAAAAGCGGGTAGGGGAATGAAAAAAAAAAAACCCTTTACAACGGAGTATGACTTAGGCGTGTACACGACTGCTCTGGCTGGCACAAACGACGGCTACAAGTACAACATACGGCACGGTATCCATTCATAGATGACACTAGAAGGGCGTCGAGCACAGAACTCATGCATCTGGTTGTTATAAGGAACAGTCAGGGCGAAATTACAGACCAAACAGAGAACAAAAAAAAACACGTACAATACGACGTGCCAACAAGCATCGTCGACAAATTTTGCAGCTGATCTTCGTCAAAGGCGAGCTGGTCACGGTGCCATGTATCCTGGTGGTCAAGGATGGCGTCAGGGGGTGTAGGCAAGACTACTGATTCTGAGACGTGCCTGATGGGTTTTCTTGAACTCTGAAGCCGTCTTACGGATAGTAGTGGATATAGGTGGAGGGTCCGTTGCATGTAGAGCAAGAACTATTTGGGTAGGAGACGATGTCAATCAGAACGAAGTGAGACCAGGAGAAGTGAGACGACTAACTATCTGTTAGAGGCGGCATCCACTTTTCGACAGAATATGGGAAACTCTCTAAGAGTGCACAAATGCCGAGAATTGCAGAATGTAACGTTCGTAGTGACTCGGGATAACCAGGGTCGCTTCTGGTGGTGAGTCTCACTTTGCGTGCAAGACTTACAAAGTGGTCCTGGCATGGCATCGGCATGAGGTCGAAGAACGGCGATCAATTGGTTTGGAATTACCTTCAAGGGTATAATACTTTGCCGCTGGATACCCTCACGATTCCAGAAAGCGAGCTCGATGCCATTTCTCGTACCTCCACGTTGTCGTCTGAAAGGCAGTTGAGCATCAGGTCCATAATCCTAGAGGCGCTCGCATTCGATATGCCCATGAGATTACGGTAGAAGAACACGACAAGAATGGGCAACGAATTCAGGCGGATACGCCAGGACTTAATTCGTACTAAGCGGGTTATTAATTTGATTAGGAAGATAGCGCTCATACCGTGGAAGAGCTGATGGCATTGACGAAGTTGACACTTATGGCCTCGATGGACTCCAGCGGGGGTGTAACGGCGGAGAGGATGTATAGAACAGCCTGGCTATGGGATTGCAGTTCCGGGTTATCGCTAAGTTCGGACATGCGGAAAATCTCGGGCCTGGAGAAAGATATCGATTATTAAATGAACGCGGATTCCTGTACATAACCGAATACATACAGGAGGGGATGCAAGTATGGGAATATTAAGGGTCCCTGGGGGCTGTAGAACGAGACCCATAGCCACCGCAGCACTAGTAAAGGTTTAAGCGTTACAATTCTGTGGGGCACCATACAGGGATCACTCACACGATAGGCTGACTTTGTCATACTATACCTTTGGTCTTAGTATCGGTCTCAGGGGGGGGGGGGGTACAGAAGACCTACCGTAGACTGGCTGACCCGTGGGGGAGGGAGACGTTGCTCCTTCCAGTCGGGAAGTTTGCTAGCGAGCGCCGAAATATGCTCCAGATAGGTAACATGTCTGGATGAAGGAGTGAGTTCCGGGCCCGCAATTGGGTATGGAAAGACATGCCGTATGGAAAGCGGGTCATCAGTCGTTGCTGTGGAGTGTAGGAATGCTGCGACTGATGGGTAGGACGGCCTCCAGCGCCTGGTCGCAATCATATATAGACTCGTAGAAATAGAAACCCTGATCTATAGAAACGAAAGTTGTAAGGGCATGAACAGGCATTCTTGCACAGAATTACCTCTGCGAAGCTAACATCGGCACCCTCGAGGAGGAGTGCGAAATATCGGTCTAGTAGGGGGACATCCCGGTATCCAACATGGTCCAAGAAGCATCCCAAGATTGTGAGCGTCTTTGTCACTAATAGAGCTGTGAGGTAACGTGGGTAGCTGAGGTGGCTTTAACATACTTGCGAATGCAGAATCGCCAAGGAAATCGAGTGGCAGCGCAAGGACCCAATCCGATAAGCCGGGGGCACGACGCGGGTCTCGGCCTTCCAAGAGCGCCTTCATAGACGTAGTAGCAGAATGATTTTACAGCTATTGACTTAAAAGCTTGGGGAATACTCACAGTGATAGTGGCTTCCCAGAAACCAATAGTATCTGGTTTTATGTTCGCGTACATGCGATCTAACCGCGACAATACCCAAGACCATAGCTGGTCAGAGTGTTGCTTTGGCCAGTTCTTCGCACCTATATTGTCAATAGCTTAGCCATATTCCACGTCATTTAGGGCGAGTATTGACACACCCCGTGTGAGTCCTGCGAGCATCTCAGCGCCGGCCCGCTGCTTGAACCGATCTGTGTCCCACAACAGCAGTTCTGTCGTGTTTAGAATATTCTCGAACCCTACGCCTTGTGACATCTTGGCTGTATTGTAATAAGCGTCAAGAGCGGCCCTCAAAGCCCGAGATTATTACCAATGGATTTGATGAATGCAACATTGTCTGTTCTCAGCTCGGGAGAAGTCATGTTTCGACTGGATTCTTGACCCCAAAGCACCATTAATTTTTCAAAGTAGTCCGCCCCTGCGATCACCTCTCCAATGGCGTCAAGAGCCTCTTTGGATTCGGATTCCCATGAAATTGGAGGTTCCCCGGGTGGAACAGGTATATATGCCTTAGTTTGAGGTGCCCACGTAAGAAAACCAGAGTATGGCTTATCGACATAGAACGCCCTGCATTTCGTCGTCAGTACCATTGTCCGGGGCTTCAGGGTTTACTTACTCATCCTCGACCGAGGGCGCCTTACTGATATAATCGTGGAACTGCGTGTCATTTCTGATCGGCACGTATTTCGCGACGGGACTTCTCCACTCATCCAGCCAAAGGTCAGTTGACGTGTGGGAGTACGTACGCATCTTGATAATACCCAATAGTTTTACCACTCCCCTGCCAGAGTTGTGTTGTTTGAAATAACTAATGAGAAAAACGTGTACGGACTTTTGGGCGGTCGCTCGGAGCGGCGGATGTGGGCTCAATGTGTGATTGACGAAGAGTCTGGCCACGTCGGGTGAAGGAGCAACATCCCGTCGGAGAAGCCCACTCAGGAATTGGAGGGCAAGATGTGTATATCGCCACTGGTGCGGTATCAGCGGACGTGGAGCTTTGATAATACCGAACGACTCACGTGGGTGGTCGGTCTGAGTGCAATCTCTGCGATCGCAGAGACCTGGGTACACCATCTATTACTGCCCAGAATATCCTAGATTGATAAGTGGCTAACCGTTTCGCTATACTTGCTCTCCCTAGCCAGGGCACGTGTACTTGACTTCTGCAGCGCTTCGCCGAGGAGATCGTGGTCGATCAGGTTCGAGGAAAACTCTACGCTAAGTGCGTCCGCGGCCATCTTAACCTCTGGAACGCTGTCAGTGTAGGCATCCGTCCGCGTCGTTTCTTCTGCTAGATTGGCAATCGTATCGTTCGCAACAGAGCTCACTAGCTTCTGAATGGAAGGCTAGTCGGGCGACACAGTGTTCTATCAGCTAACTGCTTCAACAAGCGATACGCGTCTGATACCTTCTCTTGATGTTGGCACTCGAGCAACGCCAACAAATATCGACCGTACAAGTCTGGGTCTTTGGGATCTTCGGATCTTGGTCACGAAAGCGAACTTTGACGAATGAAACAAGGACAACCTACCAGCAATGGCGTATACGGCTGCATCTACATCAGTAATAGCACTCGACAATACTCTTGATATCTGACCTATCCCTTTACTCCACAAAATATACAGGGCTCCCTTCATACGGTCCGGGTCGGATCCTTTGGCCAATGCATCGTAAACGGAAGGGAGGATTAACTTCGTTGACCTAACGTAGTACTGTAAAGAGTGAGTAAAGGGAACCAACAACATGATGCGTCGCTTACACCGCACACGTTTCCTAGAACAGCCTGTGCATGTCTACTTTATCTTAATAGAGTAGTTCGCCCGATTCACCAGACACCCGCACCTTCGAACCCTCATGTATGGAGAGAGAGACAGGTCCGTGAGATCTTTGATGAGGTGATCATCGAGTTCGGATCGACGTCTATACAACGCATGCATGTATACTCGTCCACTGTGGTAGACAAGTGCACGCTTGAGATGAACTAGACGTGAGTTCTCTTTCTGGCGGGGCCATGCCCGATTTATTCTGAGGGTGATACGTCAGAGAAATCCCGTGCGTGAATAATGGTTACTGACTCCCGGGCACCAGCATAACTCCTTTGCAAGCTATCAAAGTCGCCTCTTCCCAACGCATAATCAAGCAGGTAGGCATCGATGGCTTTGACCACAGAAAGAACCGCGTCGATGTGGTCCTCGCCTTCGTACCCCTGCTTCAGAGCTGACGCCGCATCGTGTGCCACCCGACCAAGTCGTTGGCGTTGACTATGAGCCACTTGGTATCGCCGGTCTGTGGGATCCGTCAACGTAAAGCCTGCTCGAACGTCAATCGTTTGTACAACAAGACGTTCGACCTCTGAGTCCGAATTTAATCCAGTTTCGACCACGCTCTTGGGGGGTTCCTTGTAAAGCGTAGGTAGGCCCTGCCACGCAGATCTGACAATATGCAGGTATCTGCAATGTTGCAAGTCGTCAACTCTCCCGGAACACACAGAGGGAAAGTAAATAAGGGCCTGCCTGCAGAAATCATTACGAGCGACTCCGCCCCAAGACCCGGCAGATGGTAGAAGAGCCTCGATCTTATCCAATGCCGGGGACACAATGTGATTGAGGATCTCGAGAGCAAAGGAAATTTCGTCGTTTGATGCGACTGCGGTAGACTCAGCCCTCTACCGTTCGTCACGCAAGTTCCTGACCCACCATGCCATTCAATCTTAACATCCTCGGCCTTGTGTACTCTTCCCCAATGCGAATTATGATCCCTGTCGAAATCTGGTCGACTTGGTAAGCGACCCAGGAGTTGCGGTCAGTCATGGAACATACCTTCGCTGTTCCACTCATCAGCGTTTACAAAACGCGCGTTGAGAGGGTAGACCCCAACAAGTGTACTGAGCACACGATTGATGAGACGGCCAGTACCGCTATATCCTCTCTCATTGAGCGTCTTGTCCGCCAGTAAAGACAGGAGTTCTATGATATTGTCCTTATGCTTCAGAAGCTGATAAGATAAAGCTCGACGTCAGAAGCACGGCCGGATTCCAGGCTTGTACCTGTACACACCACGGTGCCGTCATGGCCAAAACATCCACGAAGAATGGACATGTCTGCAACAAAAAATTACTAATGTGGCAATAGTCTGACGTCGGAGACCGTACTCCAGTGCAGCGTTGTGTCAGAAGGTATGGCGACATTGCTTGACGTTGTTCGCACGCTCGAAGCGCCGTGTTTCAGCTCTTCTTTAATCTGCGATAGGCAGAAAGGCAGGAACTTGTCGATTGTCTTAACAGGACGCGCCAGAGCGAGACTCGAAATAAGCTGTCCGATTGCCTTCACCGCGTTCGACTTTGCATTCGTTGTGACATAGTCATACACAAGCTTGAGAACGAGATCAAAAAGCGGGTCCGAGAGGTGAAGGCAGATGAGGTCCAGCATGCTTTTGATTGACTTGATTACACTTTCTTCCTGCTTACCCCCAGTTGTATTCTTCTTGCCTCCTTCCTCGGGAAGATTCTCGTATAAAGACAAAACGCGGCGGAAGAGAGAGGTAACCCAATCTATGACATTACTGAGTGGACCGATTGGCTAACCAAATGGTACGTACCGGCGAACCCTGCAGTACTCTCACGGACTAATATTCGTTCTTCAGCCCTGCTCAATGTTGGGGAGGTACCAAGCTCGGTTCCATCCGGGAGGTGCGTCACGTCATCAACATCCATGGTTTCACCTGGTGCATCACTTGAGAACGATAGCCCTGACTGAGTAGACGAGAGGTCCCCGATCTTGATGTTCTGAACAACGGCAATTATAAACGAGGTCGCACAGATGGTCTTGGCTGGATCATTCTTCGGGGTAGAGATAATCAGGGTGAAGGCAATTTACGCCATTGACGTCACGATAATCGACTTACAAGGTCAATGCCGGGAATACACATTTCCAAAAGAGGTAGGATGTGTTTCTGTCCACCTAGCCAAATCTTCTCTGAAGATAGAGGAAGCGACACGCCTGCGAGCATACTCAAGACAGCAGTGGTGCGGTGAGTCTCGTTGACAACTTCGAGTCCGCTATATGCGCGCTCGAGGAGTTCGGGCATGACAAGGGTAGGCTCTAAGAAAGCCAGCGAGCGCAAGGCACCTTGAGCAAGCCCCATGGATACAGGGTCTTTTGAGAACATAGCCAGGAGAGCCGGTGTCCGCAAGGACAAGACGAAGGCTCTTCGAATGCCAGGGGTCAACCGATGTGTCTGAGGATCAAGAGATTAGTGAACTGTCACGATAATGAGAAGCCAGAAGCATACAGGAGGTGTTTTACAGCTCAACAATTCCTCTTCGTGCCAGCGCTTGCAGAACTCAGATGTCAAAGAACGGAGAAACTGAGTCAACTAGAGCCAGATAGATGAGTAAGCACATGGGGGAATACAGCGGTTGGCGCACACTCAGGGACCATATCCCCGAATTCGACGGGTGGAAGAAAGACTCAGTACTCGTGATGAACTTATCTAATGAGTCCATGGCTTTTGAACCCGCAAGACATCCAGCTTGAGGGGAAGGAAGTCTGCCCTCCCCTTGTGAAGCTACGAGTTCAGTACGGACAGGACCATCGACGGCCATCGAATATACCATCATTTTTGCAAGGGAAGCTGAGCGGGATCAGTCTCGTCTCACCAGCAACCTACGATAACTCACAATAGCGATTGACGGTTTTTCTGATCCTAAGAGACGAGGGACTAGCCTTCGCATCTGCATATGCACCCGTAGTACTAGCACCCTGATTCGGAAGTAGTCAGCCTCAACTGCGAGCCACGTACTTATCCCACTTACCCGAGTTGCTCCCACCGGCACATCTGGACAACAGCGCATAAGTCACGAACATCTTCATGCTGAAGATCCAAGGTACGTACTCATCGACCCCAAAGCTTTACTCATGAGGGCGGTCCATTCCGTCTCACTCCACATACCGACATCTTTCCATTTCGCACCGCCTTCCAGTCCAGCGTTTCCGGCAACTCCGGCAACATGCTCTTCAGTTAATTCTCCAACGAATTCTATCAATCGCTC
Organism: Lactarius indigo; assembly: GCA_025766275.1. Taxonomy (NCBI): domain Eukaryota; kingdom Fungi; phylum Basidiomycota; class Agaricomycetes; order Russulales; family Russulaceae; genus Lactarius; species Lactarius indigo. The sequence goes on along the minus strand of JAFKAC010000206.1, from coordinate 53,752 downwards.
ATCGAGTAGCACGGAATTGAAAGCTTCCCAGATTTTGAAAATTGTAGGGAGATACAGATGAGTGTGGGTCGGCGGGAGAAACGATGTCATTACAGGGATCATCGTCAAATAGCTCTGTAGAAGATAAGTATGGTGCGCTCAATTAGCATGTATGTTCATTGACGCACCTCCTGAGTGATGAGAGGGACGAAAGTTTCAAGCATTTCCGAAATGTCACTTGCAGGGTAATAATACCTAGACCTTTCTGCCACGTAGAGGAATATATTCACAACGTTGCGCCTGGAACCACATCAGGGCTGTGGACCATCTTGGGGGATTCCTACTTACGATGGGTCCTGAAACCTTGTTTTAACCCAGAGCTCCTTCTGCAGAACCCGCCAAAGTGGCCGCCATGGAAGCTGCAAGTCTTCCGGCTCGAGTTTCCGGCGCGAATCTGATTTGCCTGCGAGCAATCTCGAGATCACACCCGCCCAACTACGAATCAAGCGCGGTTCGATACCAGGGAGGATGCAAAGTTCGTAATATAGTCGCACGAGCTTGGCACGAATACGAACGGGTATAGGATACCGCATAAGTAACCAGCTACGGAGGCCAGCACTCAACAGAGAGTAACAGCACAGGCCGGACTGTACACGCGCACCATTGCAACACGCCATCCCAAGTGGCAAGTACGAGCCAGTTCTTTGCCTCAGCGCAAACTATTATTCTTCCAAGAATAAACTCCAGTCGGGTTTGCATTTCATCCTCTGACTCGGCATCATATGGCAGTGAAGCGAGGTAAGTTTGGAGAGAGGCACGCTGCTTCTCAATAACCGCCTCTTCACGGGAAAGGTTCGCACTTTCTATGGAGGGTGAGTCTGGTGCTGTAGATATGTCTTCTTCCTCCATAGCGAAGGTACCCAAGACGTGACTATATGCTTGTGAGAGTATACCGGATGACTGTGGTATGCCATGGATGACATCCATTGCGCAGACTAAAAATCGGAATGACAGTTACAGGAAGGAAATGAGGCGAACCACTAAATTGCTGGTGCACTTATATGCTCCCGAATACGATGACGACTCCTAGGTGACGCGTCGCAGCCTTCGAGTCGAGGATCCAAAAGACGCGTAAGTCATCTTTCCGGGCCGTTCTAGACCGTTGCCGTGTCACTGGGTCATCACCATCACATGCATCACACTGCTACTGCCAACATCATCATATGCTCCGTCGCGTTCTCGCCTCTGCGGTCCCCCGCCAGAGTAGACCCTATTACTCTCATGTTGCGAATCCATTTAAACTACGACCTTCACGTCTGACCTCCCTGGCTTTGGGTGCTGGCCTGGCTTTGTCCGTGTCGGCGGGCATTGCCCATCTGGATTCCAACGTCTTTTCCAACAAGGAGGCCACAGTAGGTAGGCACCTTCTATGACAGCTATTTTCTTGACCTACCCCCTTCCAGTTGATCCAGCCACGTCCATCGAATTTCCGGCTGTCTTGCAGATACCATCCAAAGGAACTCTTCCACCATTCACATTGATCGGTGTTGGCGTGCGTGTCGTATCTTTCCTGAAGATCAAGGTTTATTCGGTCGCATTTTATGCCGACCTTTCCAATCCGAATCTAAAGGTCACTACTTAGCATACGGTTAATGCAATAATTTCATGACGCCAAACTAGATTCCGCCATCCGCGAGTCCGGAAGAGAAGGTCCAATATATTGTGCGTAACACAGCATGTGTCCTTCGTATCGGTGAGTTACCCTATGACTTTGAGCCATTGAATCGTCTCATAATCGTTGTTCAAGTTCCAACACGCAACACTTCCTATACCCACCTCCGGGACGCATTCGTTCGAACACTACAAACGCGACAGCGGCTTGCTCATCAAGCTGGCGAGTTGTCATCGGACGAGCAACTCGCGCTCCAAGCGCCGATTTCCCAGCTGAAGACTGTGTTCCCCAACGCGCCATTTGTGAAAGATACACCGTTGGACATCGTACTCACACCTCCGGACTCAAAGCGACCTCGAGCCCTAATTATTCAAGACCTCGGTGCAATTCAAAACGAGTGGGTAGCGCGGGAGTTTGTCCTATCGTACTTTGACGGGCAAGGCAACAGCCCCGCTGTAAGTTCTTACATCAATTTCGCTCTCCTTATGAATCTAACGACGTCCCACAGCTTAAACAGTCTGTATTTGATAGAGTCGCACAGCTCTGAATATCCGAATCGTACAAGTTGGTGGCTAGTGTCAATCGTATTATGCCATTGCTTGCCCTGGCCTTCCATTTTGTAAAACCATATCCTTCACTCTTTTAGTAGGGATACGTTTTGTGGTTTGCTTAGGCCCAGGATAATCCAACCATGGTCCTCGAGGTTATTCACAACGGTATCAACTTTTCGTTTAGGGTAAAGATATAATCTGTGTCCCCCTCCTACCCTAGAAACGACCATTTAAATGGGTACGTATTGAGCATACCGTATAACACTGAGATTGAACCCTTGACATCCAAATGACTATGCATCGTGGCCAGGTATGGCTGTCCACCTTGTCCATCCATTATGATAGTATACTAGCCTGCGAGCAACTACCGCCGGTAAAGTCATGATGGGTCTGAGCCTTCCTGCGAAGCTTTGTGCTCCCTCTTGTACGAATAGTAACTGCGACCAAAAGGAAGGAATGACCATAGCTTACTTGTGATCACAAGTCGACTGTTGCAGCTGAAGACTGAAGCCGACTGCTTTATGTTCGATCAGGTGTTTTATCATGGGAAGACAAGTCGCAGTGTGATTGCGAAACCCATGCCCTCATGTATAAGTCAGAGCCGAGGCTACATAGTATGCATCTACTTGGAGCAGACGTAATACAAATACCGCCTTCCAAAAACGTTTCAACTCAATCATCCTCCCGCTGCCAGGTGATCTCCCACTCGAACGGTCGGAAACAGGACTAAGACTTCGGAGGATATTTAAGTCCACTTGATGCACATGAACTCGCAATCGGAGAGTCTGACGCCAGAATCCATCAGCCCGAGATTCCGCGTACCGTAGAACGGTTCTCTTACTGATCGGGATGAACTTCCCATCAAGAAGGGAACCTTGAAGGTCGAAATACCAGCTAATCTGGTTGATCGTTTTCCCAGAGCAACCGAGGGTTGGCGTGAACTGGAAACAGCCTTAATTAGTATAGTGTCTAGTCATCGAACTGGCTGGACGATAACTAACACCGGATGCGGTCTTCAGCGCGCTGGTGAACTGAGACAGTGTGAAGGTTCGAGTAGTGCTTGGGGTGATACCTTGCGATGCAAGCCAGTCGTATGTAGGAAGGGACTGGAATAGTGTAACGACCTGCTGGAAGAATGCGACAGCCTCGGCACCCGTGGGGCTGTTAGCAGGGAGACAAGACCTCTTCAAGGTACTGTAGCAAGTTCCATGGGCGGCCCACTCGTGCTGAGAGGCCGTGAGACAATGAGACATGAGGTATACACGGGTCGTACCTCCCAGAATTGTTCGTTCTGACCATTGATGTCGACCCAGAAGTCCTGCATGAATGCCAGTGTGTCACTAGCGCCTTGACCAGTCAGCAACTGATCCACTCTGCATCAGACAGAGACGACGTCAAGAGAAGATAGAGAGCGCACGCCAGCAATGTTAGTGTATTCGCGGCTCGAATCACAGAACGTGGAAAAGGATCCATCGCAGCTGAGGCATTCTGATCAATAACCTATCCAGTATCAACCCTGACACGGCGGACGTACTGATCAGGCCAGAGACCTTTTCGCCGATCTCAGTGAGACGGGGCGTGTGCAATCAGGTAAGACACAGACCATGAATAGTCCAGCGATCGATGGGACCTGTGGACGGGTTCGTGTCCCAGAACTAACAGTGCTCTAGTTTTCATCGGATGTCAATACAATCCATTAACGCTGACAAACCTGTGTTTGGAGAAGTAGCCCCTGAAACGTGCGTCAGCGTCGGTGGGAACTTTTACCTAACTTCAGTGGTACGCACTCCTGGAGACTCGTAACAGCAAAGATTCGACGGGATAGGGTTTGCGTGGCAGGATATCGGTCCAGACAAACCACAACCTGACGTCAATCGTATGCCGAAGAATTGGTCCGCATTGTTCAATACAAGGTCTTGTGCAGACACCACAGTGAGCGCTACGTTAGCGAGAAGTGCAAGGAGTGCGAGCATTGCGTCTGCGCCCGTCTCTAGTCCGTCGTATACGATCTTATATACAAAACTTGCGCATCTCCGCTATCGCATAGAATGTTCCACCGTCGCACGTGGTAAATACGACCAGTGCCGCGGTTCCAGTTGCTGTGTTTCTACAAAAGGGTAAGAGTGACGTGTGCGTACATTCCTTCATGGATTCTGCACTCTTGGTTATCCAGGCATATTGATGGGCATGTCAAATTGTACTAACCCGTTAAGTGTTCAACTTGTTCATGTGATCCTTTAGAGCGATTGAGTTTAACGACATCCCATGCGATATCCTGTACTTGTAGACGTTTAAAAGTAGTGCCAAATTCGAATCATAGCTTTGGTCGAATAGCTTTGGTTCTGATAAGTTTTGGTTGACAAGCCCAAGCAGTCATCTAGTCATCGGCGATGGCTATATCCCGAAGTTGGTATGTGGGGATTTGGACGCAAAACCCTTTTTTGGGATTAATATCGATTGATAACTTATGGGAACGCGCCTAATGTCAAAAGGTCAATTATATTAGGAGATATGAGATCCTGAATGGCGGGGACAGGGGAATAGTTGGGGATAGATGCGATATTTATCAAGCGTGTTCTGCTCGGGTATATGCACGTGCTGTATTTATGCATACCAAACCATAAACACCCCTCACCGCTGACCAACTCGAGCTGGTTCTTACAGGAGATTTGCCATATATTCAAGTGGACATTTCCATACGCACCACCCGTTACACGCAATGGCATGAAGTGGTCTTGAGCACAGAAGTCTCCATGCTGAGGGACACTTCCCAAACGGCCAGGGTTTTATCTCGGGAGGCAAGTCGGGAGCGTTCACAAGGGCGTGAAGCGTCATGCGCTCAGTAGAAAAGGAAAGTCGGCTGTGGCCAATTTAGTCAATCGGGCTCAGAAATCTTGCAAATAGTCATTTTGTGACCTCCTAGCCTATGTAGGCTACTACCCGACCCGATGACAGTTTCCGACCAACAGCCAACTGTAGCGGTCTTTTCCTTTTTTACAGGTTTAACTCAACGAGGACCACTGCTTTATCTTCGATCAGGTGTTTGGTGGTGGAAAGACAAGTCGCAGTGTGATTGCGAAACCCAGGCCTATGCCCTATGCACAGGTCAGAGGCAAGGTTACAGTGTACATCTACCCAGAGTAGAGGTACAGTAATACAAAGACATTGCCTTCCAAAAACATTTCAGCTCAATCATTCTCCCGCTGCCAGGTGATCTCCAACTTGAACGGTCGGAAACAAGACTAGGACTTCGGAGGATATTTAAGTCCACTTGATGCACATGAACTCGCAATCGGAGAGTCTGACGTCGGAATCAATCAGCACAAGATTCCACGTGCCGTAGAACGGTTGTCTCTTACTGATCGGGACGAACTTCCCATCAAGAAGGGAACCTTGAAGGTCGAAATACCAGCTAATCTGGTTGATCGTTGTCCCAGAGCAACCGAGGGCTGGCGTGAACTGGAAATAGCATTAATTAGTAAAGTGCCCAGTCATCGGACTGGCTGGACGATGACTAACACCGGACGCGGTCTTCAGCGCGCTGGTGAACTGAGACAGTGTGAAGGTTCGAGTAGTGCTTGGGGTGATACCTTGCGATGCAAGCCAGTCGTATGTAGGAAGAGATTGGAACAGTGTAACGACCTGCTGGAAGAATGCGACAGCCTCGGCACCCGTGGGGCTGTTAGCAGGGAGACAAGACCTCTTCAAGGTACTGTAGCAAGTCCCATGGGCGGCCCACTCGTGCTGAGAGGCCGTGAGACAATGAGACATGAGGTATACACGGGTCATACCTCCCAGAATTGTTCGTTCTGACCATTGATGTCGACCCAGAAGTCCTGCATGAATGCCAGCGTGCTACTAGCGCCTTGAGCAGTCAACAACTGAATTCCCTCCGCATCAGACAAAGGCGAAATCGATCAGAGATAGAGAGCGCACGCCAGCAATGTTAGTGTATTGGCGGCTCGAGTCACAGAACGTGGAAAAGGATCCATCGCAGCTGAGGCATTCTGATCAGTAACTTATCTAGTATCGACTACGACGCGGCGGACATACTTGTCTGGCCAGAGACCTACTCGTCTTGCTCGGTGAGATGAGACGCATACAATCAAGAAGGGTACAGACCGTGAATAGTCCAACTATTGCTGGGACCTGTGGATGGGTTCGTGTCCCAGAACTAACGGCACTCTAGTTTACATCGGATATTAACACAATTCATTGACGGCGACAAACCTGTGTTTGGAGAAGTAGCCCCTGAAACGTGCGTCAGCGTCAGCGTCGGTGGAGACTTTACCTAACTTCAGTGGTACGCACTCCTGGAGACTCGTAACAGCAGAGATTTGACGGGATAGGGCTTGCGTGGCAGGATACCGGTCCAGACAAACCACAACCTGACGTCAGCCGTTTGTTGAAGAAGTGCGTATTGTTCAATACAAGGTCTTGTGCAGACACCACAGTGAGTGCTACGTTAGCGAGAAGTGCAAGGAGTGCGAGCATTGCGTCTGCGCCCGTCTCCAGTCCATCATACACGGGCTTATATACAAAAAATTGCGCATCTCCGTTGTCGTATGGAACAAACGTTTCACTGTTGCACATGGTAAATACGACCGGCGCATGGTTCCGTGAAACGATGCAGTTCTGGTTGTCGCATGTTTCCACAAAAGGCCGAGAGCGACATGTGCATGCTCGTTTAAAGCGGAGGGATGCACATGTGCACGTCTTGATTATACTCTAGGCATAATGATGGGCGAGTCTAAATCTGGTCACGTTCACTGACTGGTACAGACCCTATTAACCCCTTAAGGCCTTAAGTGTTCAACCTCTTCAGGTGATTTGCTAGAGCAGTTGCCCTGGACTTGGACGTTTAAAAATAGAACCAAATTCCGAATAGCTTTGGTTCTGATAAGCAGACAACTCGCTCACCTGTAATCGCCGGTGGCCATAGTAACTCTGCTTCATATCGCGTCCATGTGTCAGTGTCAATCGCACGTGTGTAGTAAGGTCATGCTTCATGTGAAGAGCCCCACTGCTGAGCGCCGAGCTCAGCCTCAATCTGCATCGACAGTATCATCATAGAACAACAATCGGATTATGATATCCTGGAACAGTAGAATTCCGTCATGAGGTAAGATGGTGATCAGATCGTAAATCGTCGTTCTCCGTGTCTTCAGTCGCAGAAACAGAAACTTCCCTGCCCGCAGGAACCACTGACATGAGTGCCGTGTTGGCAAGGTAGGTAGATCAACACTAGTGCCGCCGCACTGCATTTATGAGACGTTGAAGGCTCTCGAAACTTTGACGCCACCCATCGGCGTATAATGCCCCGACTATTCCACTTGCGACGTCCCTATAACATTTCCAGCATATTTGTTGAATGTACATCACGAGATAAATTTATAAAACCCACCAAGCTTGCGACGGTGAACGAATTGGGTAGTCCAGCGGTCGGGGAATTACTGTCTGGATAAGCCACGGCCAGCGATCATAAACTACGGCCTTCGGGTTCGTGAGAGCGCGCAAGCCTTCTGGTCCGCCTAAAGTGAAGATATCAACCCCAGGAAATAGTTCCAAGGGAAACTGAACAGACCAAATCTCCCATAGCCACTGGATTTTATCCCTCCGAATGGTAAGTCTTGACTAACGGAGGGAAGAGTATGAGCAAATGATGAACAATGCTTGTAGAGTTCACATACTTCAGCTATGTGTGGAGTTGTTGAGCCTTCAAAAAACATCGCAGAGTAGATGTACTCACGTAGAACACACCGAAATCATTGACCGCGACCATGCCACATTCCAGCCGCTTTGCGACGTCCAAACATTCATACTTATCAGGCCCAAACACGCTCGCACCAAGGGCATACCGGGTAGAGTTGGCAATGTCAACGGCCTCGTCGATGCTTTCATAGGGCATGACAAGAGCTATGGGGGCAAACACTACGCAACAGCAGTATCAATACTGGATTAAAGTCCGGGTGTAGATGGAAAATTTACGCTCGTGTTGTGCAATATCCATATCTTGCCTGACTTCTCCGATGACGGTCGGCTCAAAAAAGCATCCATGATTTAAGTATGGGTGTGAATGAGGTTTACCACCCAGGTCAACTTGGGCGCCTTGGGCTTCCGCCGCCTCAACGCGGTCCTGGAGTACCCTAAAGCGGTCACGCGAGATCATCGATCCTATGTCCACTCCGGTTCCAACACCGTCAGCAGACAACGCAGCGCCCATGCGGAGGCCACGAGTGCGGTCCGTGATCAGCTGGTAAACCTCATTGTATTGAGATGTGTGAACAAGCAGCCGCTCGATGCCGATGCAATTTTGACCCGCATTCTGACTGCGAACTTTGTGAGAGCACTGCCTCCATATTAAGTTCAGGAAACGTACAAAATGCCGCGCATCCAAAGGCTACTCCATCGCTCAATGTCCGTTCCTGGGAGTACGATCGCAGGATCCTTACCCCCCAATTCGAGAGTCACCGGTGTTAAGTGCCTAGTTGCAGCGGCAGCGACCTAAGAGAAGAGTTGTGCAACCGACAGATTATTTCAGTACAGGCACTCACCTGCCGACCAACAAGCTCAGAGCCGATGAACGTTATGTGCTTAATTTTGGGTGACATAGTTAAGGCCTCTGCTTGATCTCCAGTGCAACATACAAGCTTCGATTGAGAAAGGGCAGAGTTGTCGTATCACCAAGAAACAAGATCGCAGAACACGGGAAACATACCTGTACCAACTCTGGATCGAAGTTACAGGCCCGAAGACACTCCTTAATGACATCAACGAACCACTTTGACGACCACGCGACATGCTCTGAGCACTTGACAACAACAGCGTTGCCGGAGAAAAGGGCAGCTAATACGGGGGACCAAGCATTATGCAAGGCTGAAAGGAGACGAATAAGTCTGCGATGACTAAGGGGGAGATAGATCAAATCCGTACGATAATTCCACGAGACGATGGCCGCAACTACGCCAAGAGGTTCATAGTGCACTCGCGACTTCTTGTAGCCGAGGAGGAGCGGGGAAGAGCGTGTCTCCGGACGCAAATACTTCTCGCCGTGGCGCAGTAACCAGTCCATTTTTGAGCACGTCGTTAAAATTTCCCCCAATGCTGCGTCGACAACTATGTCCCATGTAAAGTGAACAACCCAGGGGCAACAAATACATGGCACCTACGTGTTTTGCCCGTGTCTCGGCAAGCCACTCTCGCACATACCTCTTGGTTTTCCACGAGCCATTTCTTAAGACTGCGAACAACACGCTTGCGATCGGCGAACGATTTGTTTCGCCACCCGAGTTGTGCAGCCTCAGCCTTGTCAATCTTTGCCTCGATTTCGACACCATTGTCAGCCAAAAGTGTGCCAAGGTGAAGGCCGGTTGCAGGATCGAAACAGGTGATATAGTCACGGCCAGAGAGCTCTCCCGTCGGAGGTGCAAGACTTAGGTCGTATTTATGGGATTCAAGATTGGCGTTGTGAATAGTTTGGGCATTAGACCAGGAAGGGTCCGCTTGCTACCAAAGGGGGTAAAATTGAGCATGACACGTGTCAGAGAGTGGAATGGCAAAACTCACTTCGGGTGGCTCAACGTGAAATGGCTTGGCTCTGCTTTGGGCATTCAAATGTCGTCGGATGACGGTGTAGATTCCAAAGGCAAAAAACAGAGTCAAGTGATAGATGAGGTCACCCAAGCTTCCTTCTTCATCGTACTGGTCCCTCAGTCGGCTTACTGTTGAGAAAGGGTGCACGAGGAAGGATATGAGGGTGCCCATGGCCCAGATGAAAACAAGTTGAATTTTGAACAAAGGAACGACCACGCGTGACAACCACGCGGTGTTGATGCTTGTTTACCGAAGTTGGACCCGTTTCGTTGCTTACAAATATTGTATCCATTTATGGTAATCCTGTGAGCCAAGCCATGATCAATCAGCAGAGCCGCCAACAAAGGGTCTTGTAACTTGTGATAATTAGGATCAGTGATACTCGAGGATTACTCTCATATGATTCGAATAATAGGGAACAGCAATTTTCATCTGGTCATTGCAAAGGGGAAACATAGGTGAAACCTACCAATTGCACAGAGCCGAATAACATAGGTCTTAGGGTCGGAAGATGGAATACGGAAGATGGCTCGAGAAGGAACGAGAGTGTCGCCTCTTATAGAAGGGAGACTGCTCACGTCATAGAGCCTGAGCTGACACAACACCACTCATCATTGTACCCCAACGCCCTTTTCAATCTTACCACCTCCTTCCTCGCATCTTCAAGAAATATGTCTTCCAGAGAGCCGATGTGGTACTGCCATGAGGTGAGTTTCCAGCTCATTCTTCCCTCTCCTACTCACTGTTACTGCCAGTGTCAAGCTGAGATGAGGCCGTTAATGGTATGTAGAAAACCTCGCGAACCTAAAACTAGTCAAGCAGAGCAAGTGATGGCCTCCTTCAGGTTCCCGATCCCCACTGTGCATCTTGCAATGGCACCTTTGTAGAGAAGGTTGGTAGACCGCATTTATTTACTCCCTCACTCAATACGACTCCTCTTCTGCAGATCGAGAGCGAGGTGGATGACCCACGCAGCTTCCAGGCGTCGGGTCCCCCTTTGGATAATGGTGCTACTCTCGGTGGCAACCCTGGATTTGAGGATTTCTTCCGTACGCTCCGATCTCATATCCGGCATTCATCAACCTTATCCCGGGCTCTCGCAGTAGGTCTTTCACAACTTATGAATGCTCCGCGACCCCAACGTAGGAGTTCAAGCGGTCCACCCACCCCCGAGCGGGGAAGCGCAGTGTGTATCCGTCATCCCTAATACAGTCATCCCATTTCTAATCCCTGATTCAGGGCGGAGCTGGTTTTCGTTTGGGGATCAATCGCGGCCCAGGTGGGTCTCAGACAATTGTGGTCGCTGGTCCACCAACGTCTGGCATAAATCGACGAGGGTGCGCGACAATGTGAAAACTTGCTTCTACACAACCTTTTAATATTGTTTGCAGGGCTCCTGGCGGAGGGGGACATCCAATCGGGGGTTCATTAATGGCTCAATACCTTCTCGCGATGCTAACACAACGTGCGGGGAGGGAAGGACACGCGGATCCTTTTAGCGGCCTCGGCTTATTGGGGGGGCCTGAGGACGGAAGATGGGGGGATTATGTTTTCAATCAGGAAGGTAGGTAACTCAAAGTGACAAAGCGAGGGGAAGAACTGAGGCGTTATAGCTTTGGACCAGATCATCACTCAAATCATGGAACAGGGGAATTCATCCCGTCCAGTTCCGGCCACGGACGAAGTTATGACGAAGCTTCAACGGGAGGTATTAGAGGAAGGATGTGAGTGTAATTCAAATGCCAGTGCATTTGTTCTGAACACTTGCAGCTCCGCTATTGGAACGGGATTGTGCAGTGTGCAAAGAACAATTTTCGCTGACTACCGAGGATCCGGACGACCAAGTGATCGTAACACTTCCTTGCACACACCCATTCCATGAGGGTTGCATAATGCCGTGGCTGAAGTCTAGTGGTACTTGCCCCGTTTGCAGGTATGTGTGTGTGGTCCGAAATACGTGCCTTACTTACGTTATAACAGATTCCAGTTGGTGCCACAGCCTGAGCATCACCCACCCAATGGTCCAGCCAGTGGGTCTGGCAGTCCCGGACCTCCCCAAGTCAACCGGGGGACAAGACCCGACACCTCTCCGAATGGGAGCATGTTCGGCCAATTTTTCAATATCATGGGTGGTAGTGGCAGTGGTAGCAACAGCTCGAGGACGAACCGAAATCTAGCCCCACGCGAGGAGTGGGAACACGGGGGCGTTCCTGGTGCATGGTTGGACTAGGTGGAATCCTAAATTATGCTTACCTTACGACATCTACGAGACATAGCTACGAGACATGGGGGTTCTGGTTGTCGGAGATTTTGATGTTGTCGACTCACACGTGCACATCCAAATAGAGGGTTCGCGTTAGAGTATTGCGAGCACTCCACGTCATATCCACGCGACCTTTTTCCACAATTTTTTTAATCAAGCGAACTCTGATCCGCACAAGGCTTGGATGCAGCAACTTCGTCTGTCCCACGCCTCAGGCCTCAGGCCTCAGCCTTTATGCAGCTTTATGGCGTAGTATCACTCCAATAAATTCACGTGATGCACTGATAATTTTATACCAAGGGAAAGACACGAGACATCCATGGGAAAAACCAATGAGAGTAAATCAAACTATGATACCAATAAAACAATAAAAAAGAATTACACTCTCTATCTATTCACTCAGGCCGTCCACTTGGCAGATGCTGCAGATCTGACGTAATGGCCGCCACCCAAACTTGTCCCATCAATTGGTCGTGGCCGTGGTAAACGAGGTGGTGGCAAAGCCAACACGGTTGTTGGTAGTATCAAAGACGGAATAGAATCGCTCGAGGAATGTGTAGCCGTTGATAAAGTCGAGGCCCTGTCCGGAGGGCGAGCCGAGGTCGTTGACAATTAGATAGATCCTGGCCGAAGTACCGCCAATGAACGTGTTGAGTGCGCGTGGCCAGATCTGCGCGTTCGCGGTGAGCTCGAATGTCCTGCCCCCGGTTGTGAAGAAGAGCGACTGAAGGTTGTTGAACTGGGTCGTGGTAATTCTGAGCAGGCCCGTGGCGGCGTCATTGACGCCACCAGTCGCGGTTCTGTAGCGGTTGAACGCGTCTACGCGAGTGTCATTGGTTTTTACACGACATCTGGTTAAGAGCAACGAGGAACTTACCAGTGGCGAGGAGGATGAGGGTGGTTCCAGTGTCGACAATACCGGCGGTGGTCGATAAGATGGTGGTCGAAGCACCGTATCGGATGGACTCGTTGATACCCCAGAATTCACTGGCAGGGAAAGTCGTCGTACCGGGGCTACCCAGGTTTGTGTGAGCGTGGACGTCTTAAAGTTAGAGCTCAGTGAAAATGCGTGCTCACATGAACGTGAGCGTTCCAGTGAACTTAGTGGAGTCAGTGCCGCCGAACGTTAACTCGCCGTTCTTGACCGATGTCGTGGTCGTGGGCTCAAAAGACACGGCAACAAGGTTAGATGTGATGGTTCCCTGCCTGAAGAGGTTGTCGGTGACTGTGGGAATGGGGGTATTTGTGTCTGGAGACAAGGTGCCAAGTGTCAAATCGACAGGACCGATCCTAGGAAATAAAAGTGTCGGCGTAGATTCGAAGCGTTGAGCTTTGCACTCACCCGAGGATACCGTCGAAACCAGCGAAACCAGTAGAGGTTGAGGCAACACCTATGGATTGCCCGGGAATAACGAGCCCAGGGCCGATCGTCACGGTATCCGTGAACTCAGTGCCTGAAGAAAGGGGGGTCGGATTATAGCAAAGGTGACTTCCATGATGGAGAGATACCCACCAGAGAACGAGCCAGATCCATATGTCACAGACTGGTGGATAGGGATTGGTTGGCGCTGGACTGCTGATTCGAAAGTGCGATACTTACCACACTGTCCCGTGTCTGCACACTGGTGCTAGTCCGAACATAGGCCTTTCCAGCTCCTACCCAGGTGTTCGAGCTTCCCGTGTCGATGAGGAGATTATCTAAAAGCGGGTCTTGGAACCATATGCCAAAGATGGAGCAGCGTCACTCACAGGAAGTGGCGGGGCTGCCGACGCCGACGCTGGCCTGGTAAACGACGGCAACGTTGGTCACACCGACGCTGACGACCGCAGCGGAGCTCAAGGTGCCGCTTTGCTTTGCTTTGCTGAAAGAAACTAGGTTCTTTGCGCGAGCCTGATCCTTCTTGATGAGGTCATGGGTGCCGGTTATGTTGAGGTGCCGAGCGAAGGACAACGAGACCGGTGGTTTGCGAACGACGATGGGATTTGCTGCGACGCTGACGACCAGCAAAAGGAAAGCAGTGAGAGTGGCAGTCGGGAACATGGCTCAAGCTGAGACAAGAGGGTGATTGAAGAGGCAGGAGTGAATCACAACTGGATCACAACGAAATCATGGGAATGCTAATGGGCCTTTATAGTTCCTGAACTTTCCCGTAAAGAACAAGCACCACACGACGCTGCTCGGGGGAAATTGTAAGGCGCGTGTTTGCAACGGCATGGCGAGCGGGATCGTGTTCTAGGGTAGATGGGAGTATGTAGGAAAAGAAGCATGAACCTCTCCACGTGAGGTCTCCCGATCCGGTATACGAAGCAAGAAATGAGAACATGTCGTGAGAGCAAGCTGCTACCGAAAAAGCGGAGAAGGTCGTCATGGTCTCAGATATGGAACGTGGGATGCCGAGCCTTCTGCCTGGAGCTAGTGACATTCTCGGAAATTTTCGTAGAGAGAACTGGACTTTATCGTCACTGTTGCCGGGAGGTGACTCCGAGTCTCGGGAGAAGGCACTACGTGGATCCACTGTCGCGTTGACCAAAAAGGGTGCTAGGTAGTCGAGCTCCCGTGCCGGCTCAACGGTGGTCCGCAGCTGATAGAACAAATCCTTCTCAGATACAACGTCGATGGATTACAAGCTGTCCACGAGACCCAGGACCAAAGTAGTACTCAAACTTGAAGCTTGAAGCCCGGAGGAGGGTGAGGGTCAACGGCTTACAAACCCGCCAAGCTTTACAAGGCCCCACAAGACCCGACTTTGCTATCAGGCCGCGGGATCAGGCCGCGGGAATAGGCACCAGAGGCACGTGGGAAATGTCACCGCTGTGAGAAAAGTAGGACCAGTGAAGCGCCTGGATTGTCGGCCCCTTGTTTCACAGAAAGCCGATACACGGGAAATTAGCGGATCCTCGTGGAATATCAAATGCTCGCGTAAGGAACGGCGACGCACGATACAGTAAGTTAATACAAATGCCACGAACATATGTTCTTATCTCAAGTGGGCAATCATCCCGCCAATCGGCACTGACGCGTATCGTAGCTTCACTCGCAAGAATTAGACCGTTATTGCCACCCTGTGCTCTGTGCGCAACCAAATCGGGAATATGGGATGGAATTCATATCGTCTCCGATGTATAAGTCATTTTGGGGGGTGGCGTTAGCGATGAAATGGATAAATCGCACTGGGCGGGGTCGCGGGGGAACTCAAGAATGAGCCCCAGGATCGGCACAATTGACTACAGCATGCGTGACATGCGCAGATCCGGAAGCAGTAGAGAACGGAGTTATTTTGCGACGGCGATAGCGACCCTCACTAGGACACTCGGGTCTTCGTGCGGAGAAGGTTCTGAGCAATGTGGGCGACTGTGAAGAGCCTGTCGGGGGCATGATATTTCGCATACTTGTGCGAAGGTGACGCCACCGATACCAGGGTTGATGAGAAAATAAGTGATCCAAGGGTGGATGTGAATGGCCATGTGTGTTGGTGATTACAATAACTGTTGGGATGTATTGCGAATGAAAACCCTCGAATTTGGTTATAATCACTGGCGCCATGCGGATGCATTCCGTCCTGATGAACTAACATAAACTTTCGATTCACAACTCGTTTGAAGATATGTGCACAAGAAGCGAAAAATAGAAGGCACAGGTGCTTCGGAATACAGAAGAAACCTTCGGGTAAGAATCCCAGTCTAGTGCCTGCATGACACAAATACGAGGGCCTGTGTGTTTGATCTGTCGTTATCATTCCTCCAAATTATTTGAGTAAATTCTCCTTCAGCAACCGAACAGTCTCCTCAGCTGCGCCCCATGACTGTTGGTAGCCAGCGGGCCTAATGGAGATCAGCCTGGGAATGAGGAAATTCGAGATCTTATCGCTCACCCGAATCCGTAGGCGTGAACGACCAAAATCGACCTTGCCTTCCCCGAAGCCTCGGACAGTTTAGGGACCAGCGCATCCTCGCTCGGAAGGTCAACAAACTGTGCCTCGACACGTGGGCCCCCTTCGCGCCCAGGCCGGAGCCCCACATTGTGAGCCTGAATACGTGTAGTGGGCTCAGCCAACGCGGGCACCAGCTCCTTCGCCCGAGCTAAGATGTCACGAGCAGTCGGAATGCTGAGTGATGTGTCCCAATTATTAGGCTGAAATGTCCCTCCAACCAAAACCATGCCAGGTGTAGCGGCCCGTGGTATCAAATACGTCACCTTGGTGGTGTCTGGTGTCGCTATTAGTAGGAGCTCGAGCAATGCGGGCGCTTACCTTCTGGCAAAAAGACCACACACTCGTTTACACTTGGCGCATGCACAAGCACGACCTGACCTCGTATTGGATACACCTTCGTATCCTCCACACCAAGAAGGGAACGTGCACCTTGGACCGACGCATGGGTATATCATCATCTCCCAGATTTGTTCCGGAGGCTCACCAAGTGAGGTCGCGTTGATTACTGCGCCACCCTCTCCAGCCAATTCGCTAGCTTCGTCCAAACCACTGACCCGACGTCTCACGAAACTAACACCCCTACCCTCTAACTGCGACTTCAGCCATGGAAGATAAACCTCAGGGTTCACTGAATACGAGTCAAACTGCACTCCGCCTCTCGCCTTGGGCGGCAGGGGGTGATCACTAGGCAATACGCGGAACTGATGCAGATCCGGGTTAGATCGATCACTTAAAATGCTGGACCAGCTTACATCGCGCACGATATCCTTCCACTGAGATGCCTTCTCGACAATGTCTGCTCCAAAATATATCCGGGACGGAAGTTTCTGGGAGCGACATTTGTGTTCAGGATGTGGGAGAGGACGAAAGTAGAATATCGCACCATCACTAGCCCCGTCGGTATCATACTCCAGAATTTATCACTAGAGGGCCGTGTCTAGATATCAAACGTGCTTCAGGCACATCGCCTCTTCGACGTACAATGTATGCTTTTCCCAATTCATAAGGCGAACATCGGTTGTCTGGGGCGACCAATCGGCAGCCTACATATGAGAAGGTGAAGGCGAACACAACGCAGAGATAATAATAGGTGGCTCACAGCCCACGGGCTAGAAAACGCTTGACTAGTGAGATCTTCTGGCATATCTCGCGCTACGATCGTGACTTTGAAACCCGCATCCTCAGTCAAGACATGCGCAATAGTAAGCCCAATAACACCGGCTCCGAGTATGACAACATGCTTCTGCGACATCTGAACCGGTATTATCAAGATGATTAACTTCAATAGATCCTTGTGGTAGCCTTGGTGGTAGCTATAGGTTGGGAGAATTGGTGTAAGTCACTCAAGGAGACCAAACCGTCACGGTACTGGCTGGAATCTGCTCATCGATCGCAGCCTGGGATACCGGAGATCAATGGTTGTTTAGATAAACTCATTGGCGCTCACCAGCAAAAGAAATAGATTTGTCACCTTGTAGACCGAGATCTACACTGGTGGCCCTTTATCTTGCGACTTTGTCACAGTACTATAATCAACACTGGCACCCCATCCCGGCTATAGTCCCGGCCGACATCGGCTAACACACCCCACGCAGGCGCCTTCACTGGCAGTATCGTTATGCACGCCCCACACTCAAAGGCATTTGTGCATGTGAGTACAAATGCGTTCGTGTTTTCTGTCGCACTTACACCAACCTTGCCTCGGCTCTCGGTCTCGCATTATCTAGCTGCCGCAGCTCACTCCCCAATAACCACGATTTTTTAGTTCAAGAACGCGCTCAATAATGACCTCCGCACTGTCCACATCTTTGGTCATAATAATGTCCCCTTTCTCCAATCCATTCACTACGTCAAGGTACTTGTTTGTCTAACTATCAGTGTAACTACTAAACGCTTGACTCGACTGCCTTCTTTCTCGGAGTTTCGTTCCAACCGCAAGCGGACAAGGGTCCACGGCGCCTCTGCAACCTGGAACCTGGCGCCATGTCTTTCAAGAGACTCTTGAGCATACTCATTCGCGACCACGACGTGTAGAGCGCTCATTTCTTCTTTTCCACTGTCGCCGAACTTGCCAGTTCCAAAATCTTCGGCCGTTTACGCCGGGGCCGTATTACACCTCGCACAAGCGGCGTCACGGTGAGCAACCCTTTTTTATATCTCTGTGGTCGAATCTCTGGGTAGCTGCGAATCAAAAAGGATGAGGGGTCACTCTGCCGACAAGAGAGGAGCAACGCCCTCTGAATTACTGGGCGTCTCGTAGTTACACATGGGGGGTGAACCACAACGAAAGTGCATGCGACCCCAGTGACGATGATACTCCGCCAACTCAAGCTTCGAACTAGGTAACGACAACGACAACGATACTGGGGATGCTTTTTTGCGAGTCGCAAGTCGCATGGGTCTACCTTTAGACAACAAAGGTACTATGTGCAAGCCTGACTACGACGACGACCCCAATGCGGCCGCTCGATGATGCTCCACCAACGAACAAAATGGTGTAGGTAACTATTCTGGAGATGTTCAAACAAGTGTAATTGACGGCGAATGTAGTGCGCTTGAGCTTTTGATAGATCTCCTTCATTTCAGCCTGATTGACTGGGAGTGGGCTACCAGAACCGATGGGCATTCGACTACAGTTTCCCTTGGTACCAAATACTGACCTAGCATCGCGGGTATAATGCAAATACATATGATAGACAACCACTGGACTTCGGCCAAGGTCTGTGTCTCCCAATATAAGGACCCCAAGTCCGCCAAAAGGTGTCGCCATTTACAATCATCAAAACTAAGGGTTACGCCGTCCTCGACGCGCTCGTTCAGGACTGCCATAAAAGCCGCCATAGACACTGGCGCGACTATACTACCCGCTCTTCTCCCCGCGACGGACGATACCGTCTCATCGCAGCTGCCACCCAAGTCCCGCGAAAAGACGGAGCAGACACCCAGGATAACACGGAAATTCCTACCTCGCGGTTTTAACGCAGGACCAGGGACGTTGTCACCTCTCGTTCTCCCGCCAAGAGCGGAACCTGCACTCGCACCTAATACCGCCCTTCTAGCAATGAAATATAGATTGAACAGGCTGACCGCGGTGGGTACTCGTACCGAAACAACAGTTGTAATACGTCCTTCGCAAGCACTGAGCCCGAACCGCAGCTGTGACGCGAGCGCTCAGCCCTTGCAAATCGAACCTAGAAATCAGAATTTATATCATTCCCGCTGCGGAAAACTGCTCGGCAAGTTGCACCACCACTGACACCTCGGGTTGGGCCGAACATATCTTTGTGACATTTAGAAAGAAAGTCAGTCTAACAATATTAGAGCGAATTGGGAATGGTAGCGGTAACAGAAGACAAAAGAAACTAGTAATGCTACTTGTTCAATAACTCGCCGTTAAAATCCATAACATCTCTCCAGTTAGAAAACTTCCTAATGGTTTGAAGGTGCCTATATCCCAATTGAATGAACTCTTTGTAAACCTTTCCACAGCGCTCGTCTAGTTCGCCCAAAATCCTTTTTTGGGAGTCACTTGTGTTAATTCCATCGCCATCGTTTACTGATCCGATCAAAGTCTCGTGAAATACATTGCAACATACCGATCGTTCTAAGGATGGGGTGGTTGCATCCTTGCGCCGCTCAATTGCGTGATCACCGTCAACCAGAAAGCCTCGGCATAACTTTACGTCTTGCTCAGGCAGGCCGAGCCTGCAAACATATCCAGGTAAGAGTAGGGCGTACGTGAACAAAATCTAGTACCTACAAGTTCATGGAGAGGCCAGGGAACCGGTTGATTGGCTCTCGTAGGGGGAGGATATTTCCGCTGCTAACATCCTTGTGAAGGACACCCCCGAGAAACAAATTGTAGTGACCTGAAACGGGGAGCAGTGTGAGTTCGAATAAAAGTGGACACAGAATCCTGCTCACCAATCATCGAATGAAGAGTTGTTTCTACGAGTTCAGTCGGTGTTGGCATGTCGGCCTCTGTATTTGAGATATCCAAGAGGGGCAGACCCTCAAGCACCATCGCGGTGCAATGCAGTTGTCTAATCTCAGGGTTCCCGACCGGACTATCATCCACGAGTTTCAAAAAGCGCGCGTTTGAGAATTAATGCGCCGTGGATCCGAAGTGGTCCTCTCTAGAGCAAGTGTGGAATCCAGCGACGTCAATAATTCCGAATTGGCCAAAGAAACGAGAGAACATGGTGCCTTCCGAAGGGGATCCCTCAGTCTGATATGACAATTTATACACAATCTTCTCGGGAAATTGAGGCGCCCCACCAACACGTGTCAGCTTCCAGGATTGCAGGCGAGCTGGGGTATCTTGGGTACCTGTGGATTGTACTGGATGCGCGACGTGTAAGTCGGGTGTGTACAAGCCGAAACGATAATTCCGCACATTTTAGACTATACACAACTGTCGAATAGCTGCGAATGCTGTTGCGCTCGTGGATTGTACGCACAATCTCATAATCACGGTTGTTGAGGCGAAACACATTCTCAATGCGTGTCATATCTAGACCAAATCCTGCTTCATCTTGAATCGACAAGATTCCGACCATATGCTCGACGACGCCTCGGAATCCATCCATCCTCTGTATCGAGATGTAATGGAGCGGAGATAGATATGCCAGAGCGGTAGAAACAAAGCAAACGTAACGTCGGCACTTTGTGATCAAAGGCAACAGCGATTGAAAATGACCGTCTTCAATCGACTGTAAGGTGGCAACGAGCGTATTTTGCCAATTGCTCGACTACATCAATTAGGCGGCTCTTGACTCCAACGATTATGGCAACATCATTCCAGGAAATTTTCAGCTTATCAGGTGTACGTGAATGAAGAAGCCCCAAAATGACAGGCTTCAAAGGCTTCTCTGAGTCTACATTTTCTCGCATCTCGACACCATGAGGGTCAAAGCGAATATCTTTGAGGTAGCGCGCACGAGTCATGCAAGTATTAGAAATGTGGGCGATGATATTGAGGAAGTGTGTGAGGGGCTTGTATGACTTGCTCGCCGCCCTGAAACCACAGGGTGGGAGCCGCGGGACGTCCTTAGTCGACTTGTCGTCACCGGACAGAGTCTTGTAGGTGAGCCCGTAATTATGCCGGAGGTGATCAAAGACCTTCTGAACGTCGTCTAGGTCAGCATGCAAGGGGGCACCCTGAGTGGTTAGATTGACAGTGAATATGGCACGGTTGAATTCTCGAAGGATCTTGTCGTTCACACCAGCGACGGTGGGCGGGTTACTAGAACCCGTGTGAACAGATGCGCTACTAGATTGATAGCCCGACATGTATTGATGAACCAAGTCCAAGTATCCGTCAAGGGAATATTTGTGGTTGTTGTGATGAGCGGTTCAGTCCAGGTCCCGGGCCGAACGGACGCGTCTTTGAGAGCCGTCTCCGCGTACTATGCAAACTCGTCCTGAGGTCCTCACCAGATACCCATCCCTAACCATCCGCTGGCTGTGGCGTGACTACGGGTTAGTTGCCTTTGACAAAACCTAATGCCTGGGATTTGAGGTGGTTAATGCCCCACCCCAGCCAACATATTCGAGCCACATTCCGTCCGTCACCAGCGAACGCAGTCTGAACGTGAGGTAGTGCCAATCACCACATTCGTCCCTTGCCTACCAGAGAGTCCTCACCCGATTCCCTGTACCCAAAGAAAGGGTTACTATGGGAAACACTCAAGACACACAGTAGATGTCTCCCGTTGCACTACGTCACCCTTTTCCGGCCCATCACTGGGTACACATTCATCAGGGGGTGCACCAAGTTTATGCCGAGCTGCCAATAACCTGGGAACCAGAATAACAGGCATTCCCATTTCGTCGTCTTTTCATCATGTCTTAACTGTCTCTTTCTACTCCTTCTCCCCTTCCCGACATTAGCCATCCTTGATTGGATGGACTCGTACCTGACTACAGAAACTCTTACCCACACCAATGGTTCGATCTGGCGTGTGTAACTCCCTCAATGCGCTGAACCCCCTCCAACTCTCGTGATTTTAAACCCGGCTCTGACACGACTCTTTACTCTGAAGTACGGCGCAAAGCTTGTATGGGATTAGAGATGGTCGATATAACAATCCTGAACACATGGCGCGTCGTGGATCGTGGGTGTGTTGACTTCTCCATTGGTCTCAGTCTGATCAAGATTTTTATTTTAGTTGTGTCAGGAACCACCTCACGTAGTGGTGAGCACGAGCCATGTTTACTTGCCATCCCATCGAGAAATCTAATATTCTAGGCCGGCTCTGTTGAGCCAACCCGGACCTCACTGTGCAGGCTGCACGTCTGGTTGTGGACGACGCCTCCGGTGTCGAGCTCAACTGTGGCCGCTCGAAGCCATTTTCGACCCATTCGGGCATGGACTACCCTTCTAACGAATCCAAGCTTCCATTTACTTCGCTCTCACTGCCCACCGCCGCAGGCCCCTTACATCACCATCTCCGCAGACACGAAGATCCGCCAGCTTCAGACGCAACGAGACACGCTCGCCCTCATGGAGTACATCGTCGACAAGAGTATCAATTACCTCGCAATCTACTATCGTATGCGCAACGTACCCCCGCTCTCGTCCGTCACCTCGAAGAGGCCGTCGACTTCGTCAAGGGTCTCGAGCGCAACCTTACGCTCATCGAGAACGGCGACGCTAGCTTCAAGGTGTGATGACTCCTGCCGATTCAGTCATGATCCCCAGCACCGCCAAGGCAAACCCGACTGTTTTCAACTGCTGATCTCGAGGACACTTCATCTTGCTCTACCTCCACCTCATACGTGCTATCCCCTTCCATGCTGTCGTTCACAGACTCAATTACCGGCAAGGTAGCGCGAGTATAGTGCAAATGCCCAGTCAAGCACTCGACGTCAACCAAGCTCTGTATCTCCCAGTTCAAAGAACTGCAAGTCTGTTGACGTGGCATTGCGCAACCCGATCATCAAAGCCAAGGTCAGCCGACCTCGATGCGCTTGTTCAGGATTGAACGACAATTTTGCTGCCATTGACACCAGCCCTTCTCCCTGCAACGGACGATATCATCTCCTCGTAGCTGCCACGTAAGTCCTCTGAGGAGTCGGTGCACACCTCTGGATAGCGTGGAGATCCCCACCCCGTGGTCATTTACGATGCTCCTCTATTCCTCGCCAATAACATCGGATCTTTGTCCCTGCTGACGTTTTGAACAAGACCAGGGACGTCGACACCTTTCGCTCTCATACCGAGGGCGAAACCCACACTGAATATCCCCCCTTCCAAGTAATGTGAATATAAATTCTAACAGAACAAGACAGCAGTCGCGACACGGCCCACGCAAGTACTGAGCCTAAGCCGCAGCTCTGACAGTGGCGCTCAACCTTCGCAGATCCACGGAAATTCTGTTGTATAATGCTATTGTATTACTTGTATATGTTCTCATTACGGAAAACTGCTTGGCGAGTTGCCCCACCGCTGACACCTCCCTGAACATATCGTTCGCTGACTGTGCCCCCCAACGCCAAAGTGGACCACCTATTATAATTAGGATGACGGTCGCATCAGCTAAAGTATGACCAAATGCTTGAAATAGAGGGTCTCCGGTAGCAAGGGTGCATCCAAAATACGAATGAGGATTATATTGGATTGCACGACAACGAAGACCAGCGTGAGTTATTCGGTCTTGGTCGCCCACTGGTGTACTTTATGACCGTTTCTTGCATGGTGACTCATGTAAATACTATATCTGACTCCTATGCGGCTCCACGTGTCGCAGTCCATGTTGGAGTGAGTCTAATAATATACGTTATCGATTGTTTCCTTCGTGTCCACGAGGATTGCGTGCAAACCAGCACAAGTCCTTATTACTTACATTTTCGGCTTGTTATTCTTTCGTGTTCGGATGCCGGACCGTATGTCCTGGATCCTCTCCCGTTGTACTTGGCCACAGATTCACTATACTGTCGCTCTGCAGAAGCAGAGCATAAAACTTCCTGCTATACAGTTTATAGTTCTTACAGTTATATAAGTCCCTACTTCCTCTCAGTAGTACCTCAGCTTTTGCCCTGTTAGTGTGCACAAATGCTGAGGTAAGTTATTCGTACTTTACTTTATATTCGCCTGTGCTCATGCACTTTGTAGTATTTTGTCTTCTCGTGCAGGTGAATAGATCATAAGCTTTTGCCCAGTTAGTGCATGCAAACACTGAGTATTGTGTCTTCTTGTGCAGACACTGTCCACGCACACACAGATTCACATCACTTTATTTACTATCTATCCACTCTGAGCCTGACACTGGATGGAAAAAACCCTTTTATCATTGACAAAATTTAGGCATATCCTATAACAAAAGGTATTTTCTATCCATAATTTTTCATACATAAAATGTTGACAAGGTAGCTAAATATTGTCATTGCAATTTCAAAGCAAAATATGTAAACAGTATAAAACTTCTTTTCCACAATATTGTCAGAATATTATAGAGGTTACATTATATATCTTGTTGAAATATTTCACATGGTAATATAAAAATGCAAAAGTGGTTCAGTTCAGAGGGTTTGGGCAAGGTTCAGGGTTTACCAGAAACATTTTATCAAAATATATACCATGTGAAATATCTCAACAAGATGCATAGGTATAACCTCTATGATATTCTGACAATATTATGGGAAAGGAAATTTATACTGTCTACATATTGTGCTTTGAAATTGCATTGACAATATTTGGTTACCTTATCAACATTTTATGTATGAAGAATTATTAATAAAAAATACCTTTTGTTATAGGATATGCCTAAATTTTGTCAATGATCAAAGGGTATTTTCCATCCAGTGTGAGCATCCATACCTCATAAGAGTCCAAGTGTACAAAGACAGTGCCCCAGAAAGGGGGCCATTGGGGCAGCTGCAGAGATGAAATAAACTCATGCAAGAGCAAACAGCCATTGACTCACGCCCCCACACTGCTGACTTTTCAGGATCCTACTAAGAAAGGGCCACTTCACTGTGTCCTCCACTATCCACTGATTCTATAAGTGTGAGTACCGTGAGCTACTACATTTTATGTATGCTGCAAAGTACATCATGCACACGACACTACACATCACTATATATCTCACAGCTCAGCCATCAAGTTAAACATCTTTGCAGATATTAGAGAGTAAGTTGGGCTTAACAATATTTGAGTAAATTGAACTGAATTGGGAATGATGGCAGCAACGGAAGATACAAAAGATAGTTGTGACATTGATGCTACTTGTTCAGCAACTTGCCATCAAAATCCACAACATCTTCCCAGTTCTAAAACCTCCCAATAATTTGAATGTTATGTTTCGACCCATACCCTTACTGTACCGGTTGCAGCTACGGCGGTAAGGTAAATTAGTTGCGGACTTAGGTGATTACGACGTAGTATGATAGGAGATTGCGCACGATAGCTGACTGAGACCGAACGCCACTAGTACTAGTAGTAGTAGTATTAGGGTTTGAGTAGATTCTGCGATACGTTGGACGCTACCTTACAGTGACTCATAGCAGCGCTTGAAAGCCTGCTCGATATGTATTTAAACTGTCTTGTGAAGACCAAGATACGCCATCTTGGTCTTCTTGAATCGTCACTTGTTCCTTCTCTCTCTCGCCCTATTTCTCTCTCTCTGTCGATCTCTCAAAAGTAGTGCACCTTTGAGTGTTCACCGTCACTTACGCTTGGACCTTCGCGTCTTCAAGATATTTGTCACGCCTGGACCTCTGTGTCTTCAGGATATCCGCTGAGTTGTTGCCGCCTCTATAGAGCTCAAGTCGAGCTGACGTCGTGACGACGTTACATTAAGACCAAGATACCACCGTGGCCGTAACAACAAGAGACCAGTGGACGAACTTCCGTCCATATTCACTCCCAAGAAGAGGAGAACGTAACGTCCCCACGCGCTTTCTACAAACCGCTAGTTGGAGGGAAAGACAAGAAGAAACCGGATATTTTGTGGAGTTTAACGGACCTAGTAGGTTCCGACCAGTTGAGTTCAACTTCGACCACTTGTGTTGGACAGAAGTTGCGTGGAACCCTATAGATTCCCAGTGGGACATCATACGACCAGCAGGGCCTAGGTACCAGTGCGATATCGACGCCCGAGAACTCAACAGCCGGGCAGACTGGGGCCCTATCGACGGGCAAGTACGAGAACACTCAACTGGAGAAGTGATATCAGAAGAAGAAGAGGAACAAAGCCAAAACGAAAGTAAAGGACGAGAGCCAGATCAAACAGAAACTAGCGGAGGAGCGATACAAGATCTCCTCATCGAACGAGCTGAGTCTGCACACATTACCGAACCAGAGCCAATTCACATCCGATCACCAGCCATTATGGCAACAATAACAAGAGCAATGGAAGAAGTCGCGATTGAAGAAGCGCGCGCAATACAAGAAGAAGCACGAGAAATCCTCATGCCCATTAACCCTGAAACCGGTATACGAATGACTGCAGACGACGCAGCCATCTTCCGAGCAATAGGGTCAGATCGAGGAGACCCCCCATCCGGACGACAACCTGCACTAGACCTCCCACCAGGAACGGGAGGACCGGGCGAAGACCCGCCACCGCCACCAGGAGGGGGCATTCCGTTCGACCTACGAAGAACCGAACCACCGAGAATGCCACCCATGGGACCGCCAGGAGGAGGAGGAGGCGATGGCGGTGGAGGAGGAGGAGGTGGAGGTGCCGGAGGAGGAGGACATCATAACGAAAAACTAACCAGCGAGCCACCCTCCATTTTTGACGGCGACAGACTCAAAGTAGACCAATTCCTGACACAGTGGCACGTCTACTGGGGCATGAATTTGGACGCCCCTATCATGCGCAACGACTACAGAAGATGCCTTCTGTTTCTCTCCTACATCAAAGGCGGAGCAGTCAGCGAATGGGTCTTATCCTTCCTGAACTGGCTCAACAGGCAGATACAACGGGGAATAAGTCCCTACACTCGCAACCTATGGGACGCCGTAGCCGATGGATTCAGCCAGAGGTTCGAAAACACACTAGAAAGGGAGCAAGCCCAAGCTGTACTACGGAAGGGATACAAAATGATGGGAGAAGACATTGACAAGTACGTCAATGACTTTGAACAGCTCGCACGAAAGGTTCACTATCGCCTCAATGAACCCCAAACCATCGACCTCTTCACGTCGGGTCTGCCCAAGGAACTGTTCAAAAACGCGTTCCAGTTCGATGACCCCGTCACGTTCGACGACTGGAAAAGGGCCGTCCTCAAGCGGCAGAAGAATTATATCCACCTCAAGGCGCGACTCAATGAATACAAAAATACGACAACGCAACCAAAGAAACAGGGCGGCAATGCGGGGTGGACACTCCCGCAGAACCTGCCACAAACTAACCCGTGGGCGATGGACACCTCGGCCGACCGTGCAAAGGTAAGGCTCGCGGGGTCCGAAGACATCGATTTCAACAAACTGCCACACCGCGACT
This sequence comes from Lactarius indigo, assembly GCA_025766275.1. Classification (NCBI taxonomy): domain Eukaryota; kingdom Fungi; phylum Basidiomycota; class Agaricomycetes; order Russulales; family Russulaceae; genus Lactarius; species Lactarius indigo. The sequence continues at coordinate 26,309 of JAFKAC010000206.1, read as the reverse complement.
GGCCTACACCACCGTTCCCGCCGAGAGGGGGACCGGGAGCTAGAGGACGAGGGAGAGGAGGATCTCGAAGGGACTTAAGGAATGTCCTTTGCTATAACTGTCACGCTCCCGGCCACCTCTCACGAAATTGCCCATACCCACGTACGCAGCAACAATGGCAGGCTGCCCCATCCAGTAGCCGCATGACCGAAACAACGGGATATCCTCAAGGACCCGTCTCACAATACGCGCCGTCGCTGCCCAGGTACATGTCACCGGTGCCAAGCGTGACGCCCACACCCCAAATCAACGCGGCAAGCACAAAAACAGCGGGAGAACAGGCCAAGGAATGGCTCACACAGGTGGCCAACAGTACGGATGAAGTAAAAGATCTGATACTCCAAGATCTATGGGGGAAAGAGGGTTTTCGGGACGCCTGAACCCGTCAGTCTGGGTGAGGGCTCTTCAATGTAATTCTGTAATTGTGACAACGCGCTACCGATCTATGAGAATCCCAGTGACTGTCCGTACAAATTACCAAACGACTGAAACAAATGCGCTGGTCGACTCTGGCGCAACCGACAACTTCATCCGACCCAGCTTAGCCAAACGAGCTGGTATCCAGACACAGCCACTGGACACGCCTCGCAAAATATGGAATATAGACAATACGGAGAATAAAGCTGGGTTAATCACTCATTATGTTAACCTAGAGGTGAAGACACGGGGACAGATAAAGCGAATGACCTTCCTGGTCACCGACCTTGGAAGCGAAGACATGGTGCTAGGCTATCCATGGCTAAGCGCATTCGAACCAACGATCAGTTGGGCCACTGCCACTATACACCCCGACATGCAGCCAATAATATTGGCAACTAACGAAGCACTACTATCAACAACAACCGTTCGAGCCCTCATTGTGGCCGAAAAGGAAGATATTGTGCAGGAACTGGAGGAAGAAACGTTCGCTAGAGCCACCACCTCGACAGAATTGGCCATACAGGCGAAACAACAACAGACGGCAGCAGTGCTCCCGCAGGAATACGCAATGTTTACTAGACTTTTCAACGAGCAAGCCTCGCACCGCTTCCCCCCGGCAAGGCCGTGGGATCACGCAATAGACTTTAAACCATCCGCGCCGGCCGCCATTGACTGTAAGATCTACCCTATGACCCAAAAGGAAGAGGGCGAACTCAAAGAGTTTCTGGAGGAGAAACTGAAGCAAGGATATCTGCGCCCCTCTATCTCTCCGTATGCATCCTCCTTCTTCTTCATTAAAAAGAAGGACGGAAAACTACGCCCGGTACAGGACTACCGGGTCATCAACTCCCACACCATTCGAAATCAGTACCCGCTGCCGTTAATACAGGACCTCATCCTTGACCTCAGCAATGCCCACATCTATACAAAACTCGACATCCGATGGGGCTACAACAACATACGTATTCGCGACGGCGACCAGGAAAAGGCAGCATTCAAAACTAAATTCGGCCTCTTCGAACCCACGGTCATGTTCTTCGGACTCACTAACTCCCCCGCCACCTTCCAAGCCATGATGAACCACATCTATCGCGACACCATAGCAAAGCACGAACGACTGGGCACTACCATACGCGTCTACATGGACGATATTGGTATAGCTACTCACTTTGATCACGACCTAGCGGCCCATGTAGATGCCGTCCGCGATGTTTTGCGCGTTGCAGAGGAACACGACCTCTACTTCAAACTTGAGAAGTGCCTGTTCCATCAACCGCGGATGGATTACCTGGGGGTAATCCTTGAAAGGGGGGTGACCCGAATGGACCCTGTAAAAGTTCAAGGAATCAAGGACTGGCCAACACCAACAAAAGTCAAAGACGTCCGTTCTTTCCTTGGCTTCTGTAACTTTTACAGACTCTTTATCCGCGGTTTCGCAACTCACGCTAAGCCACTCACTAAACTAACACGAAAGGACGAGGAATGGCGATGGACTGAGGAAGAAGAGAAGGCGTTTAACACCCTAAAACGACTCGTGACGGAGGAACCGGTGTTAGCACACCCCGTCCTTCAAGATCCATTCGAATTGGAAGTAGACGCTTCGGGCTATGCGGTGGGAGCCGTATTACTGCAAAAGAAATCTGATGGCAAGCGACATCCCATAGGTTACTATTCGGCGACGCTTTCCGAAGCCGAAAGAAACTACGACATCTACGACCTAGAGCTGCTCGCAATAGTCAAGGCCCTACGGAACTGGCGACCACTTCTTGCAGGTGCCCCCCACAAAATTAAAATCTATTCGGACCATCTAAACCTACAATACTGGAAGTCACCACAGAAGATCAGCAGGCGAGTCGCCAGGGAAGTACTCGAACTTTCTGAATACGACTTCGAAATTCATCACATTAAGGGAAAGAACAACGGGCGGGCAGATGCATTGTCAAGACGACCGGATTACGACCAAGGCGTCGAAGACAACAGCGAAGTAGTGGTCCTGCCTCCCGAAATCTTTGTACGAACCCTTAACACCGCGCGCACCTTCATCGCCAACCCAAATCTATCACAACCACGCCACCAACAAGACGAAAAGGTGATCAAGATATGGATCGACCCTTATCGCCTTAAGAAAATACAAGGAGAGTGGTACAAGGACGGCAGGTTCGTAATCACAGGACCAGCGTCGACCCAACAAGTACTAATACACGACCATCACGATTTGCCAATACATGGCCACCCGGGAATCGCGAAAACTCAACGCATCTTGGAGAGACACTACTGGTGGCCACGACTCCGAAAAGACGTATATGAATACGTGCAAGGCTGCGCAGAATGCCAACAGAATAAAGTCAACACAAGGCCCATACGAGCCGCGCTGCATCCCATCACACCAATACTGGAAGCCATGCCGTTCCACACGGTAGCGGTAGACTTCATCACCAAACTCCCCGTTTCCAAGGGGTATGACAGTATACTGACTGTCACAGACCACGACTGTAGCAAGGCCTCAATCTTCATCCCATGCAGAGAGGAAATCACCGCAGAAGAAACGGCGACTCTGTATGTCGCCCAGGTGTTCAAACGTTTCGGATTGCCGCGCAAGATAATAAGCGACCGCGACCCACGCTTCACGTCCAAGTTCACCAGAGAAGTATGCCGTATCCTGGGGATTCAACAGAACATATCGACCGCATATCACCCACGTACTGATGGACAGTCCGAGCGAACTAACCAGTGGCTGGAACAGTACCTACGCTTCTGGGTGAATGAGCGGCAAGACAATTGGGAAGCTTACCTGCCAATCGCCGAATTCGCGCACAACAACTGGCCACATGAACACACTAAAGAGTCGCCGTTCCAACTTCTGATGGGGTATAACCCACAAGCGGACTGGACGGATAAGCCATCTCCCGTTCCCCTCGCGACCACGCGACTGACACAGCTAAAAGAAGCTAGAGACGACACCCAACGCCTTATAAAGAAGGCGCAAGAGTCATGGGTGCGCAACAAAGATACGCCCAAGTTCAATGTCAACGACCTCGTATGGCTCGAGGGCAAACACCTCCGAACCAATCAGCCTACAGCGAAGTTAGCGGCGCGACGCCACGGACCCTTTCGGGTGGTACAGGTGATGTCCCCTTACAACTATCAATTGGAACTTCCCACGCAATGGAGCATCCATCCAGTGTTTCACATCGATCTTCTCACACCATACAAGCAAACTTCCCTGCACGGGGAAAACTTCACACGACCACCGCCCGAACTGATAGATGGAGAAGAAGAATATGAAGTCGAGGCCATTCTAGACACTCGGCATTTCGGCAGGGGAAGACGCCTTCAATACCTGATCAAATGGAAGGGGTACCCAGACTCGGAGAACCAGTGGGTCAACAAAGACGACGTCTTCGCGCCGGAGGCGCTTCGCCTGTATCAGGAAGCGCAAACCCACGGTAAAAGAGATAAAGTGGGAGTCGCTCGGACAGAGGACAGTCATCCCCTCTTCCTTCGCTCAGCCATTACTCTCATGCCCACTTCCCCACTACGACATGTCACACAGGCGCAACTCCTCGACTCCCTCGCAGAAGACGCCCGCGCCCTCTTGGCCGAGGACAGCGACACCGAAGTTCCCAACACTCAACTCACGCCATGGACACCTCTTACACCAGCAGAGGGGCCCATCACCGCACAAGAATGGATCAACGTTGTCACCAGATTCCCAGACCCGACGACCACCCCTGACGACGACCGAGCCGTCGTCCACGTCTTCCGAAACGATCGCGGCGAGCGTGAACCCATCGCCGCTATCCCCCCAAGCGACAACCTCATCAGCGTTCGCGGAGTTTTCCCGAGCAACGACCAGCGTTCAAGCGCTGATGGAGTACGAGTTGGAGGGCTGGAAGAGGGTAGCGGCAGCGTGGCAGCGGGAGCAGCTGGACTCAGCAGCGGCCCGACTGAGGGAGATGCGCGAGCGACGGCAGCGATGGCGGCAGCTGAGGCTGGCCATGACGACGAAGATTATTACCCGGCGAGACACACCTTCCTTCGAACGAAACGCGACCCTGATAATCCCCTCATCACGCCCTGGCTCGTCTACTCCGACGGGTCCCCCATGTATCGAGGACGTGTGCGCGTGCCTGGTGCCGCCGATCACCGTCCGTTCACCGCCGCCGAGGACCCCGCGCATGTCATTGCGCCTGAAGGGTTCTGGGCGAACCGACGACCCCATCACATTCGATACCCCATCACCGGGCCCGACGGAGTAGAGAGGGACGCGTCGCACGTCCAGATCATCGGAGGGGCAGACCCCCTCATATTAGGGGTTATACCGGGCTTGCCACACGTCTATGGTAAGCCCCTCTACGCAGAACCTCACGTATCCGCGGCGCTCCGCCCCACGTATCTGCACGAAGACCTCGTCGTCTTCGAGGCGGACAAGATCACCGACCGCGCGCTCAATCGCATCAACGACGAGTCGCTCACTGCGGAGGTTACGCGCTTCCGCGCGGCCAGCTACGAGCTGGATCGACTTCGGGCGAGGGTGAGTCAACTCCGCGCCATGATCGAATGCGCACAAGACGATCGGCGCGACGCGATCTACCGCTTGGAGCGCGCCACCGCGTTAGAGCGCATTGCCAATGAACAGCGCGATTGGCCGGCCCGTGACTTTCGGTGAGCCAGGGGTCTCACGCTAGAAGAGGAGGTGATGTTACGTTTCGACCCATACCCTTACTGTACCGGTTGCAGCTACAGCGGTAAGGTAAATTAGTTGCAGACTTAGGTGATTACGACGTAGTACGATAGGAGATTGCGCACGATAGCTGACTGAGACCGAACGCCACTAGTACTAGTAGTAGTAGTATTAGGGTTTGAGTAGATTCTGCGATACGTTGGACGCTACCTTACAGTGACTCATAGCAGCGCTTGAAAGCCTGCTCGATATGTATTTAAACTGTCTTGTGAAGACCAAGATACGCCATCTTGGTCTTCTTGAATCGTCACTTGTTCCTTCTCTCTCTCACCCTATTTCTCTCTCTCTGTCGACTCTCTCAAAAGTAGTGCACCTTTGAGTGTTCACCGTCACTTACGCTTGGACCTTCGCGTCTTCAAGATATTTGTCACGCCTGGACCTCCATGTCTTCAGGATATCCGCTGAGTTGTTGCCGCCTCTATAGAGCTCAAGTCGAGCTGACGTCGTGACGACGTTACATTGAAGGTGTCTATAAACCTTTCCACAGTGCTCGTCAAGTTTGCCCAAAATCCTTTTTGGGTGTCACTTGTGTTACTTGTGTCACTGTTATTGATTAATTCAATCAAAGTCTCCTGAAGTTCACTGATATCAGTTCAAGATGTCTCAGAAATACACAGCCAGTTCCAGATGAGGTCCCTGAAGACCTTTGTCCATCCATTCCTTTGCAGACTTGTTTCTGGACTGAATTTTGAGAATATTGTGACTAGAAAGGGAACACTCAAGGTCTTGGATTCTCAAGTATCTGTTGGTTATCTTTGCAAACTTTTCAAAAATGTAAATGAGTGATCAGACCAAGACCCATAGAAACGACTTGAGGTCATCAATTGCTGTGTGCAGAACCAGTCTGTTTAAGTGCCACCCACGGAGGCATGTGGACATGAAGAGTAAAGTGTCCTGTTGTACACAACACTAATAAGGATCCAAAGAACATGCAATTTGCTGATTGTTCTAATGATGGGGTAGTTGCACCCCTGCGCCACTCAATTGCATGATCACCATCAACCAGAAAGCCTTGGTATAACTTTATGTCTTGCTCAGGCAGGCCAAGCCTGCCAGTGTAAACATATCCAAGTAAGAGAAGGGCATATGTGAACAAAATCTAGTACCTACAAGTTCATGGAGAGGCAAGGAAACCAGTGGATTGGCTCTCATAGGTGTAGAATATTTCTGCTGCTAATGTCCCTGTGAAAAATACCTCTGAGAAACAAAATGTAGTAACCCAAGATGGGGAGTAGTGTGAGATTGAACAAAGAGTGGAGGTGGAACCCCACTCACCAATCATCAAATGAAGGGCTGACTCTAAGAGCCTAGCTGGTGTCGGTATCCCAGCCACATCATCTGAAGTGTCTGGGAGCAGCAGACTCTCAAGCATCATCACATTGCAATGTAGTTGTTCAATCATTGGGGACCCATCCGAACTGTTATCAATGAGCTTCCAAAATTGTGCATTCAAGACATGATGTGTTGTTGAACCAAATAGTTCCTCTGCAGCATAAACATGGCGTCCAATAATGTCAACAATTCTGAATTGGCCCCAAGAAACGAGAGAACAAGATGCCTTTCAAAAGGCATCCCACAGTTTGATATGACAATTTATACACCATCTTCTTGGGCAGATGAGATGCCCTGTCAACGAGCGTCAGCTCCCAGGATTTCCAGTGCGGGCTAGCTGGCATATCTTGGGTACCTGTACTGGACACACGATGTGTAAGTTGAGTCTGTACATACCAAAATGATAACTCCGCACATTTTAGACTGTGCACAGCTGTCGCATGCCCGCAAATGCTGTCACGATTCTAGATTGTACGCACAACATCATAGTCACAGCCATTGAGGCGGTACACACCCTTGAGGCGTGTCATATCTGGACCAAATCCCGCTTCGTCTTGAATAGATAGGATTCCGACCATATGCTCGACAACGCTTCAGATTCCATCCTCTGTATTGAGGTGTAGTAGACGAGAAATGGATACGCCAGAGCGGTGGAAACAAAGAAAATGTAGCGTTAGTGCTCTGTGGTCAAAGGCAATAGCAATGGAAAATGATCGTCTTCGATCAACTGAGAGGTGGCAAAGAGCATATTCCGCCAATTGCTCGATTACATCAATTAGGCGGCTCTCGAATTCAATGAACACGGCCACATCATTCCAGGAAAATTTCAGCTCATCAGGTGAGCGTGAATGAAGAAGCCCCAAAATATCTCAAAAGCTTCTCCGAGTGTCCTTCTTCTCGCATCTCGACACCATGAGGGTCGAAGTGAATATCTTTGAGGTACGAGTGAGACAATTATTGGCAGCGCGGACGATGATATTGAGGTGTGTGAGGGGCTCGTGTGACCTGCTCGCTGCCCTGAAACTACAGGGTGGGAGCCGCGGGACGTCCTTTGTCGACTTGTCGTCACCGAACAAAGTCTTATAGGTGAGCCTGCAATTTCGTCAAAGGTGATCAAACACCTTCTGAACATCGTGCTGGTCAGCCTGCATGGGGACACCCTGAGCGGTTAGACCAACGGTGAATGTGGCACGCCTGAATTCTTTGATATCTTACTTCATTTCAGTCTGATTGGTCGATAGGGAGCTAGAACCGGTGGACATAGGTGCGCTACCAAATCGTTGGCCCGACATGTACTGACTGTACCAACTTCGGGAATTTACCGCGGGAGTATTTGTGGTGGTCGTGATGCCTTGGAGCGAATAGATTCAGTCAGGAGAGTTCTCCTGGGAAACGACCGAAATGGTGTGGCGTCACATTTGGCCGAGGAAACCTACGTTGTAGCGTCAACTCTCGCGTCGACCCTGCGCGACAATTACATAGCCACAACTTGACGCCCTTCTCTATTTACGTCCAGGCCCTACCTCGAAAATGCCAGGGTCATGACCTTGTCGGCTTCAACAGGCACCTCGCGCTTGTGGTGGTGACAAGCCCCAATGTATGTTCGAGAATTCTACTTCACCATTTACGCATCAAAGCGGGAGGCCTCGGCTGGGCGATCTCTCCATACGCAGCGCGTCATCATAAATAGAGCTGTTTTAGGTAAACCAGTCACCATCTCCTCCTATCTAATACATCGCTTTTCCGAAAAAAATCAAAATGCAGGCGTCCCTGGGTAGTCCACTGGGGCTTGCTACCCTGAACGGGACGAAAACGTGTAAGTCAAGGGGCAGATAACGAGATCAGACCTCGCAGCATAAGGCAAGTAAACTACGTTACCGTAAGTCGATGCAAAAAGTCCGTACCTCAATCTAGGCGCGCAGCGCGATAACATGTTTCCCATCTTGTTCTTTCCGCCGTCCATCGGCCTCTCTTGGACAGGTAAGTCCAAGCAGCCCCAGTCGTAGACGCACAGGTGGCGAATCCAAATCAGGAATAAGGGAGCGAATGGAAGAAATGCGCCCCGCGCATCATTTAACCCCACATGACAACCTTGGTGAATACAATGGCACCACGCCCGTCCGGATTCGCGATAAACAGAGCGCCTAGACGAGTCGCTATAGAAAAAAAAGAACACCATACAGTTGTGTGACAGGCGACAAAGAGTAGTCCACTTACCGTCGGGGACACCATCTTCTCCACACGGTGTGGTCACGAGGCCCGCGGCGCGAAATGCGGCACGCACTTGGCCATATGTGCCCTTGAATAGGCCCTGGCTCCCCTTTACGAGACGGGCGTCTTCGCTGTTTGCCCCGGCGCTAACTTCTGCGTCGAATTTCTTCGTGGGTTTTGGCGGTGCTTCCATCCCTGCAGCCAAGACGGCCTTTGAGATGGCCCGGCTCAAGCGATATAGCCGTGCACGCGTGGCTTTCTCGAAATCGACCTGCAACGTTCCCGCCGTCTCCGGCTCTATCGTGGGCAACGATGGGGTGCCAGATGGGTCCTCGGAATTCGTCGGCGAAGAAGTCGGAAACTGAATATACAGCCCGCCTGTCCGGAGTGACAGACCATCTTCTGATGGAACCGTGTGTTCCGAAGGTGGAAAGGTGTCTGTGACTTCAGGTTCCACAAGAGTCTCTTCTGATGCGGAGAATTCATCGTTGAAAATCTTGAAGTGCCTGTGAGCCGAGTTGCGTGCGTCGGCAGTCAAAGAACGGTTTCTGCGGATTACCGGTCGTGTCGGGTCTGGCCCCTCTACTGCCAATTCGGGTTTGACACGTGCGGCGGATGTCTTGCTCCTGAATAACTTTAGTGACTTGCTTCGCACGGGTAGGGGTAGGGATGGCAATGGTTTATGTGTGCTGGTAGTGGGCAACGTATTGGATCTTGAGAGTGACGGTTTTGGTACGAGATCCAATGTGTGGTAGCCGACCTCGGCGTGGACAATGGGGGGACGAGGCCAAATGGATACGTTGGCAAACTCGACGACATACGGGATCCCATAGGGCGTGACTCTTACTTCAGAGTTGGATGGCATCGCAAGGTAAGACAGAGGATTGAAAAGTAGACCACAGCTTAAAAATGGGGTGCACAAAAAGTAGACGCAAGGAGAATGTAGGTGTGTATGAAGCTCGATGGGGTTCACCTGAGACGGAAAAAGGAAGGGAAGGGACAGACATTATACGGGTCTCATATACAGCAAACCTCGAGGACGACACGTTGCAAAGCGCACGCACCCAACGCGCACAGAAAGCACGGGACCTAGGCTACTTAAAAAAGACACTGCGCGTGTTCGATAGCTGTTGCTGGTGTTTGAAGCCTGTCGATAGTCTCACAATGAACGGACATAGGGGATAAGCGGACACCACTGTTGCTCATAGGTCGGATTATGGCACACAAATGATTGACACCAATCACTGGGTGCCAACTAGGCCGCAAGCTTGTCGGAACTGTCGCGGTGCATCTATTGGACGAGAGGGATCGCAATGACGTTGCGACACTCACCAGGCGAGCCAGGAGTGAGTGCTTTCGGTATCTTTGTAGCGGCGAAAGTGAATATGATAGATAGTGTCATGATATCACTTCACGAACGATAAGAGTATATGAGCCATACGCGCCAGGCAGTGCAGGTGAGCTGTAATGTCGGAAAGAAAGAATTCAGGGGCCTGGTGAGTTGTTATTGCGAGTGCATCTGGTCGGGGTGTAGTCGGGGTAACGTCACAACGAAAGGAAGACATTTGGTTGATTGTTCTCGTCACTAAGATGAGTGGAGGTCAAGATACCATAGAGGGTAACGGGGCCTCGAAAGCAAGACGAGTTTTCAAAAGAGGGCAAGTGGAGGGGGGCGAGCGATTTGTGCTCCAAGTTGGTTCCGAAGAGAAAGGTGGAGCCACTGAAAATGAAATGAGGCGCCCGACTGTTGTGAACAAATGCGGCGCGTTGGCCCAACTCCCGGTCGTCCCACACTTACGTCTTAGGGGATTTTACAAATGCATTTACAAATGCGAAATTGGCGCGTGAATACAGAATAACGGATACAGTGTAGCTAAAAGGAATCAATCAGTGGAAGCAGAAAAATAGAAAGTGGAGCGGTGTTATCGGGTATCGAATGAGGAGCGCTTACGTGAATTTATCGATGAGAGTTGTGGGGTGCAAAAAAAATAATCAGTATTGCGAGGATATTTCGGAGAGGGATAGAAAGTGAGCACTCTACTACTGTATTCGACGAGGATGAGCCGGTGGTCGGAAGCCGAGGTTATAGGCTAAGCTACGCTACGGTTGGGGCGATATGATGTCATCGGGCCAACCCTTTAAAGAGGACAACTCGTCGCGAGAAAAAAATGACCAAAAAAACAGGAATATCTCATCTTCTGCTCTCTCGCGCATATAAGAACAGCTAAGTTTGGGTGAGCCGTCTCCCCCATCCTCACTACTGTGGATAAATTCAATGGCCTCTCTAGCTCTCGACTTCGATTCACCCAACTTCGAGTACTTCCCTCCAACACCACCAGCTCATTCTGACGACGAGGCTGACTCTGTCAAACCAACAACCAAGCCCCTCTCATCAATGTCCGCCGTTGTTGCCAATGCCACCCCTGCTGCTAAGCCCAGCTCTGGGAAGGTCACTCTTCATCTAGGCCACCTCCCCTCAAAGAAGGACATCAAAGGACCCTGGCCACGTACACCCACCCGCGTGAGCTATTACATGTGTTGTCTCGGACTTCGTTACCAGAGGTTAACACGCCTCCCTTTCAGGTCGATCCAAATAACCCCCCATGGCCAGCCTACCGTGGATACCATGAATACTCCTTCGCGCATGCCACGATGGGCGTCCGCCTCCCTACCATTCTCGGGAAAGCCATTGACGATGCTACTCGCACTCTCAATGACCAGTCATCTGAGGAGAAGATTATCGATTTGGTCCAATGTATCGAACGCATGGACGTCCTCATGCAAGACTTATCCGGGAACCAGAAGCTCCGGCCCATCATCGACGACGGTGAGGCCGACGTCGCCTTGTGGAACAAGGAAATTGCCAAATATTTCCAAGGTATGTCTGTTGGCGTGTTGTGTGCTTTGTCTAAACGATGGATTTCTTCAGGGAAGGATTTCATGAACGCCCCATGGCTTTTCGCCGAGGCTTACAAGTATCGCCGCCTGCGTGAGGCATTCACCGTCAGCAAGTATTGGGGTGATTACGATGTATTCTACAGACAGAAGGTGATATAGCACTGCGTTATCACCCATTCAGTGATACTAACACGACTGATTTTCAGTGCGATACTTTCTCTCGCTCATCAGATGCCGTTTTCGAACTGTCAATGCGTTTCGCCGAGCCCTTTACTCAGTCCGGAAAGTCGCCCGAGGCAAAGTTGGATGCCGAACGTCTTATGTTCCTTGAACTGACGCAAGGTCTGCAAAGTGCTCTGATGAATTTTGCGCAAATACTGACTTTTCATCAGTCTGCCTTTGGGGAAATTCCACAGACCTTTCGTTGCTCATCAATATGACTGAAGAGCAAATCAAATCTCTACAATCCACCGGTGGTGATCACCTCGCTTCGACGGAGAAAAACATCCTTGGAAATCATCTCAACCAGCTGTGGGACGGTGTCAAGGAACTCCGCGACAAGACGGGTGGTCGCATCGACTTTGTTCTCGATAATGCAGGTTTCGAGCTATACTGCGATTGCGTTTACGGTTCGTGCGACAATACGCTCAAATACCGATAGAATTGTCTAAATCTAGATCAGCCGACTTCCTCATTCAGAGTGGTTTGGCAAAGCAGATCCGTTTCCACGGCAAGAGATACCCGTGGTTTGTTTCGGACGTAACCAGAAAGGACTGGGAATGGCTCTTAAACACCATGGTTTATGGCCACCTCTTCCCGAAGGCGACTGAACAGGAGCGGGAGTCTCTACGTCGTCTCGGCCTGCGCTGGAAGGTATGCGAGTCACGCGTTCCCACCATTTCAACAAAGGTGCTCACTTCTGCACGTCTTAGCAATACGAACGTGAGGGAAAATGGGTTTACGAACAACATCCGTTCTGGTGTACTGGATACACGTTCTGGGAGCTGCACAGCGAGGCGCCGGATCTCTTCTTGCACTTGTCACGCTCAGACCTCGTCTTCTTCAAAGGCGATTTGAATCACCGCAAGCTCACATATGATTGTGCCGCCCCCGCATCGACACCTTTCGATATTGCTATCGGTCCGATGGCGAGCGCCGCGGGCGCACCGAAAGTCTGCTCTCTTCGCACCATTAAGAGTGACGTTGTCGTCGGCCTTGAAAGTGACGAGACTGCGGAAAAACTCGACAAGGAAGAACCTGGCTGGAAAATCAGTGGCAAATACGTGAGCTCCTTCAGATTCTCGTCTTTTTCTTCAATTATCCCTGACGTATAAATTTGTAGGCTGTTGTTCTTCTCTCCGAGGGCCGACCTGGAGAGAAAGTCCGGTTTGCGTAGAGGTCCTTTCTTTCGCTTCCCTTTCTTGCCCTGTATTGACGGACTGCAACCCATTTTCTTTACAAAACGCAATCCCTCTTTTTTTATTTTTCGTAACTGTTACATGTATTTCAGACCGTTCAGTCTCAGATAGGTCTAGTGTGTCATACCATCTGCGCTTGCCTCCGGATTCGCATACCATTCATACATCGACATCGAGCATCCCTGTAATGAAATGTAGACATTGCGCCACAGTCATCGCCGTCACTCAATCGGAACGTCCTCGGCTGTTCTCGGACCGGGCGTCGCCCTACCTTGACGCAAACCTCGACGCAGGCAACTGCAGGGTGACACTACTCACCGACGTCGCCATATCTCATGCCGAAGAAGTCTACCCACTCTCCTTCGGGCTCTTCCTTCTTTCCGCCCAATGACCAGGCAACATACAGAGACCTTTTACTCTTCGAAGAGCGATTGAAGACAAACGCACTCACTCTCAACCGCAGAAAGTCCCGTTATCAGTGTGCGTTCCACTCCCTACCAACAAAACTCCCTGACAAGGTGCCATGTACTTAGTCTTTCTTGTCCAATTGATAATCGCCATCATCTTCCTGCTCTGTGAAGTCCTTCTGGACACGTCATTTCTCTCGGTCCCCTACCAGTACTTCCTTCGCCGTACCCTTCCAAGTGTCTACAGGCCAGAATCTGAAGTACATCTACCCCCATATGTTGCATCAGGACTTCTTTTTGTCTCCGTCACGACATTACTCCTTTTCTTCGCAACTGGACTATATTCCGAAAAGATAGGCTATGCTAATCGGTGCGGTCTCAACTGCTTTCGTTTCTCAGAGTCGTTCATTCCATGCAGCTATCTTCCTCGCGTAAATCGTGCATTGCGCAATTTCAACATGTACCTCAACATGCGCCAGGCACCCCGCAGATCTCCATTCGACCCGCTCTCTTACCTTTTCCCACGTCCCTCTTTCTCCGGTAGGTCAGCGCCCCAAAACCGAGCTAGGTCGGCTTCACCCACGCGATTGGGAAAACGATCATCTTCGACTGTCCCAATGCCATCGATACCGCCGACGACGAATCCCCGTGGGGAGCTTATTTTCTCATCTCGCGTGGGACGTGGCTTTCGGGAAGCGTACGAGCGATATCGCACCGCCTTTGAACGCAAACGAGATGAGCGCGAGCGGCAGGCCGCCGCACGCACTTGGAGTGGATGGCTCTTGCAAAAATTGCCATGGAACCGCCCGGCACCTCCAACAACGGACTCTGCTACACCGACCCCTTCCCAGAGTCGCATTGGTTCACTAGCAGTGAGAGGGCGCATTGTAGAACTGTCATCGGGTGCTTCACCTGCGTCGTCAGGGAAATCAACACGCGCGCCGTCCAGGGAACCGAGTCGTGGGAGACCAATGGCGCCTTCTGTTAGTGCATAGTTTATGAATAAGTGGTTATTATAGATCACCGGGAGCTTGTAATGTATGTTGTACTGTAGATGTAGATGCTTGTGGGGGCATCAAACAGAGACGCGATCATGTGATAAGACGCGCCAAGTTGATTGTGTGGTTCATCGCTTGACCAAGACTCGTGACCCTACCTTTCCTCTTCTCTAGTTCCTCGCCATGGTGGCCTGGAATATCGACTATGAACACGATTCAGAGGAAGTAATATTATTGAAGAAGCACATTGCAGAACAAGGTTGGGGGCGTCTGGGTTTAGCTCATTGTTCGGCCTTGTCAACTCATATTCTATCACGACCTCAGACAGCCGCAACTCTACTCTACAAGGTCAATTATTGAAGACAAAGAATGCCTTGGATGATAACAAGACTGCACTCGACGAGACGACCCGTAAGGTACGCCTTGAGGTTCCTTGAAATTGAGTCGGCATTCATCGTGCTGGGGACATTCAGTTGCTCCAGGAGGCCGATAGGGCGCAGTCGCTCGACGAGGAACTCCGGGGATGCAAGGAAACACTGGATAAGGAGAGGGTCATGCGGCAGAACATGGACTTGACTGCTCGCTCTGCGGCGGAGAAAGGCAAACAAGAGGAAGTCGCCCGGCGAGAGCTCCAACAAACACTCGAATCCATATCATCTCGCGAGACCGCTTCCAAAACCACCATATTAAACCTACGAAACGAAAAGGCTGCCCTCGAGCGTCGCATGCGGGAACTCGAGGTGAACTTGCAGCAGGTGATCAGCGCTGCGACTCCAAAGAGAAAGGGTCGCGCGCGTTCATCCTCGCTCTCGGATATTCGGATCACTACACTTGAGCGGGACCTTGGCGAGTCACGGGCCTCGGTGCTAAATCTACAGGCTGAACTTGAGAAGGCTCAAGAGAAACTCAGGCGCAACGAGGAGGACCTCGTTCGAGTCGAGAATGAGAGGACCGTGCTCGAGCGTAGGATGGCCGACGAGATGAAGAACATGGAGGAGAGATTGGACAACAAAGACGAGGAGATTGTGCGACTATCGGGTGGAGAAGACCTCGGTCTTGCACAGGAGCGCGAGGAGGAGCTCATACGGAGGGTCGAGGAAGAAGAAGCTAAAGTGCAGGCTCTGGAACGTCTGTTGTCGGAAACCCGGGATCTCAAAGCGATGGAGGGTGCACTACAGAGGGCAGAAAAGAGGGTGGCGGCAGAGATCAGCAAAGTCAAAGGTCTCGAGGAGAAGAATGCTGGTCTCAATAAGGATATGAGACAGGTCCGAGATGCTCTGAAGGAATCGCACGCCCATGCCCAGAACCTCAAGACAGCTCTTGGTGATAGGGACTCACTTGTGGACTCGTTGAGGGTCCAGGAAAGGTACGCTGGTGATGATTTGCACGTCGGACGTATTCTCATTCTTTGCAGAGCTCTTAAGGCGCAGGTGGGCGTTCTGGAAGAAGAAATCGGGTCCCTTCGAGCTACACAGTCAAGTACATCGCCTATTTGTTCCCTTGATGAGAAACAACTAACGAACTTACCCTTTAGCTCCCGCCTCAAGTGCTACACCCTCACGCACTCACGATGGCTCCGTGACTGACGTGGAGACAGTAGAGAAGCTCCTGGCTGCTGTAGATCGACTGAGAGGCGAGCGCGATGACCTACGCCGACAACTCGAATTCCTGCAAATTGAGTCCAAGTTTACCATTGAAGCGCTCGAAAGCAAAATAAAATCTGGAGCTTCATCCGTTAAAACTGCCACAACTACTGAAGATTCGCGGGTTCTTCAGCTCCAGAGTGAAGTTCAAGAGCTTCTCGAGCGATTGGCGAAGGCAAGTTCGCGCTCACACGTGGACTTGTCCTCGTCGACGATAGAGTCATCCAGACTCGGTCTCATCGCTTCTGCGTCTCTGGTCATGGTAGAACACTTGCAGACACGCATCGACCACGACGACGGGGCAATGGACCAAGCACTTATTGAGATCTCCCATCTCCGTTCTCAGTTGCAAGATACTATGGCCTCCAGCGAGGAGTCCCATCACACATCCCACACTTTACAGCAAGCTTTACTTGACCTGCAGCTCCGGCTGGAGTCGACCATTGGCGGCCTACATGACACCCAGCGACAGCGCGACGATCTGCTCCTCCAGGTCGAACGCTTGCAGTCTCAGATCATGGCAAGTGATCGCGTCAGAGAACAATACCAGGAACTCCAATCCAGCCACGAGCGCACGACCACTAGGCTCGCTGTGGTTACAAACGCCCTCGAAGACGCCGAGTCTGAGCGTAACTCTCTCAGAGTTGAGGTCGTTAACCTCCAAGGCGACATGGTTTCAGCTCAGGATTCACTCAAGCAAGCTGAGAAACGCTATAGCGATCTACAGAACCAACAACTCTCTTCTATGTCATCTTTCCAAGTTAATCGCAAACTGAAGGAACAGATCGAAGAACTGGAGGGTCGCGTGGCTCGTCGTACAGAACAGATTGGTATCCATCAGCACGACATCAAGCGTCTCGAAACGAATCTCAAGCTCCAGGAAGACCGCATAGCCGAGATGACGAGCGAACTCGAGGTCGCAATGTCGGAAAAGGAGAGCATGGTAGAAGATTGCGCCGATGCACGGGAAGCGCGGGATCGCGCGCTCAGAAAGGCAGATGACCTAGAGGATGCCGTGGAGACTCTGGAAACGCAACGGCGGTCGTTTGAAGCAGAACGCGATAGCGAGATGTCCACTCTGGTCGAGGTCTGGTCTTCTACGTTGGCCAAATCACGGTTATCTATTACCCGTCTGCGCGCGGCCGCCCACGAAGCAAGCGCCACAAATCTAGACTTGTCACAACGGCTTCAATTCATTTCTGCAGAACGTGATTCCGCCTTGTCCCTCCTGAAAGGACAGGCTTCGGAACTCGAACTGGATCAGAAGGTGGCTGCCGCTCACCGAGAAGAGGCCCGCAATGCTGTTGTCGCTCTCGCAGTCGTTCGAACGGCCGACGCAGAACATCGACGTGCTATACAACAGGACCGAGAGCGGATTTGTGCCCTCCTCTCGGCCACTCAGGACGAGCTCAATGATCGCCTCAGGGAGATCAGTTCCATACAAGACCAGTTACAGGGGAGGCGTGTTCAGGATCTCGCGGAAAACACTGAACAACAGGCGAGGCACTCTGCCGAAATCGCCAAATTAAAGGCGGCAAATGCGGATCTTGGCCAGTCGTGTGCAGAACTGGAGCAGGAGCTAGCCCAATCCCGTAAAGAGCTACATCTCGCCACGGAACAACATGATCGACTTCGCGCGGACACTGACGCGATCAAAGAACAGATCGCTCAGCTTCAGACCGATCACGCGGAGGAACTCGAATCCCTACGAGGCAAATTACAGCAAGTCGCCGTAGACCTTCAGGAGGCTCGAGAAGCGCACGCACTGACGGAGAAGGCTTCGTTAGATCTTTCTGCAGCTAACGCCGAACTCGAGGGCCGCCTCGATATCGTGTCAAAGCAACGGGACGCAGACAGTGTACTAATTGCAGATCTTCAGGGCCGCGAAGACGATCACAGCAAGCAAGTGCTTGATATTCAAAGTCGCCTTGATAATGCCACGGAAGAATTGCAGCAGACGACGCGCGAGAAGGATAACCTAGAAATCCTTCTACGACAGGCGAGAACTGAACTCTCCCGAACCGCTGACACCACGGAAGACCGAGTACGTGAACTACTCGAAGAACGTGATGATCTTCAGGAGAAAATGGATCGTGCCGAGTCTCATCACGCAACAGAACTAGTTCAAGTCCAAGAGCGTCTCCGGGAGTTCCAGACTGAGGCCGATTCCCTTCGCGCGCAGCTAGACAAGGCCATCACTGACACCAAATGCATGCGTACTGCTTTCGAAACGGAACTCCGAGAATCTGCTGAACGCTGCGAGGATGCTAGAGCACAGCAAGATGCCGCTCAAGCCCAATTGACCTCTATTGAAGCTGAATTCGACGATTTGGAGGCTCGTCTTCGGTCTGCGCTCGACGAGAAGGACGCGCTCGAGGCAAAGAACACCAATATCGAGTCCGAAATCCAGCGCACTCTCTCAATGCAGCGTTATCTCGAGAGCCAGCTCAAGGATAGGTCTGCAAAAGTCTCGACTACCTGCTTTCCTTCCGGACTCACACTGTTACTTTGTAGCGCACATGAGTCCACCGTCGCAAAAGCAGAACTCGAACAGGTCAAAGAGAAATTCGCGCACGCCGAACGAGATGGGAAATCAGCTGAAATACGACTTACTTTCCAGGCCGCACAGCACGATCAAGCGATGGCCTCCCTCAAGCAAGAGATCCAAAATCTACAAGCAGCATCAAGGCAAGACGATAGGGTCCAAGAACTCGAAGGAAAGATCGAGTATATGGACGCACTAATGCGCTCGAAGACGCAAGAGATCGAAGAAAACGATGACCGTTTCATTGAGTAAGTGCCTCGAATCGTTGTTGACTCATGCCGTGATCAGACATGTTCTACGCTTAGACTTCACAAAGAGAAAAAGAAGTTGACGGCCAAGGTTGAAACACTCTCCAGAAAGGTGCAAACCTTGCAGATCAAGCTAGTAACTCTCAGAGACAGTGCTAACAATCAAGACCCCGCGCAATATATCGCCTCCACCTCTAAACAAAGACCATCCCTTGGACAACCCTTCGCGAGCACGCAGCACACCAAGTCGTCATCTCCACTTTCAGCAGTCCCGTCTGGCTCTCCCTCTCGTTCTCGCACCATGTCAGGCCCTTCTGCGCTCGTCAGTCGTAAGACCCCTGAGGGTCGACGTGTACCATCTGTGTTCCGCGCGAAGACACCGGAACCCGCAAAGGCGACTCCCCCTGAACACCAAGACGCACTCCCGACTGTCGTGGTCGCCGGTAAAAAGCGAGCCGCACCGGACGATGGAGACGAAGCTGTACCTGTTCAAGGGTTCACGTCCGAGGGGGTGCTCGTCAAGGAGCATAATACTGCGACTACGCCGAGGAGGCGAAAGAGCCCTCGCACAGGCTTCACGCCGGTTCGAAATACCACGGCTCGCCCGTTGACGACACTGGTTGCGCCAGGGCCTGTCGTTGCCGAGGCTCCCACGCCTCTTGTAATTTCTGATGTCACAAACAGCCCACGAGGTCAGCCGCCGCCAGCTGATGCCAAGGTCAAGCGAAGTTGGCTGGGTGCACCGATGTCGAAACCTTCGCAATCCAGTGGCGGTGCGACAGCTAGAGTAATTTCGACGCGGCCTGGCGCCGCTGAAAGAGGTCGTTAACCCAGGCTCGGACATTACTTGCATGGAGCTTTGGGTAGCTAGTCTCATCGTTGTCGCCGCATGTATCGTTATCCGTCATGTTATATTTATTCCCCATCAATCTGCAATACACATGCATATGCACATGCACATGGCAGTCGGTATGGCTCGTCGAACCATAAACACCCTTGAGAAGGCCTCGGACTCTTCTATACGCGCTGCGAGAGTGCTTGGGCTAAATACAAAGATTCCGACTGTTGGAAACATATATACATGGTTTGAGCAGAAGAGACGCGTGGAAGGCAGGCACTTTTGCAGAATTAAGAACCTACCTTGTTGACCGGTTGTCTGGACCTGAATGATGAGATTGATCTCAACGTAGATTTATATTGGGAGACCACTTTATGCCGTTGCCAAGCCATTGCTGGGACAAAGAAAGATTTGGCTGACGAGGCTCGACTGCTGGAACTTCCAAGCTCAAGCGTGCCCTCGGCCTCCTTCACCAGGCGAGGGTCATGATGCGTGGTGCATGATGGTTGATGAGGTGGACTGTGACTGCGACGCATTGCCAGTGGACAATGGACAGAGAGATAAGATAGTGGATCCGTGCCGAGCCCAGCAGATTGAAAACGGGTTGCCCTGCAGTGCATGCCGATTTTGATCGATCTCTCCCAGCTTCACCTCACCTTAGGCTTCATCTTTCATCCCTGTGGATTCCTGCCGTTACCACAGCTGTTACTTTCGAGATGGCGAAGAAACACACCCTCGCTTCCCAACCGTCTTCTGGCCCATCTAGTAGCAAAACTCACAAAATATTGAGCCTATGGTTGTTGACCCATCCGAGTCAGTGGCCGTGCCCACCGGCAAAAGCTCCCAAGATTGCGTTCTCTCACTTAAGGCGAATCTTTTAATACACTTACAAGGTTGGATCGACGATGGCATGGCTACCGCCTTTAATAGTGCAGGTACCCTATCAAGCATCTATAGTACCGTCTCGCTTGCGTTAAAGCTTTCACCGGCCCCAGGCGAGGGGCATCTAGTCGATCTTGTCCAATTCAAAGAGGATGTGAATAAGAAGAGTGCCCTAGATTTCGTTGGATTGTTGAGAGAGGCGGTCAAGGAGAAGGACCTGGAACTCTGGCGCACTATCTTGGCCCATTGTACATCCCCTGAATGGTGGACCAGTTTGTCAATGGGCTCATTTCTCAATTCTTAGATATATTCTACACCATGATCCCACTTCGAGTAAGGAAACCTGAGTCCCCCGTAAATTGGAGCTAGGGCGCAGTGACCCTTGACGCGGTTGGACACCCCCGGTTCACGTCTTACGACTTCTATTTCTCAGGAATCGGCAGGACCTACTGCAACCAGTTGAAAACAATGCGCAAACCAAATGGGAAAATGTGACAAATGGGACTCCCAGTTTTCGACGTCAAAGGCTCAAGATGTAAGGTGTTCACAGTATCCTGGAGGCGGAGACAACGAACACCACTATGACACTTGGATGAAGCTCGACATTCTTCGAGGTTCTGTGAGCGAAGATCCGGCAGAAATTAGTTTTTTTTTTTTTGGTTTGTTCAAATCCGACCGTGCGCGTTCAAATATAAACGCCTCAGTGTTTCGTGTCGTCCACCTCTCTGCCTTGTAGTTTCCATTGTCGAGCCGTTACTACGATTTCACATCTGGTGGCCATATTTTTTTAACCCAAGAGGTATGAACACCATTGTAGGATAAGAGTAGACCTTATAAAACCTTCAATTCAAGCTCCTTGTCTCGGCACTATTGTGTCAACTTGTGCAATGTGGTGCTGTCGAAAATTGATTTCGTAGCAACTGGAAACTAAATACAAAGCCAGTCGGCCCGAACGCGCATATATCTGGTATACACTGTGTGCTGTGGGGTTGTCGGTTGTCATTTACTATAAAACAATTTCATTTGTACACTGGGATAGTAAACTGGGTACAAAGCCGGTGGCCCGAAATCTCGGTATTTCGTGTTACGCTGGACTTTGACTTGGCGTGGCGAATGTAATTACAGCGGTTTTCATAACACTTGGCCCCTGCCTTTTTTAGCAGACATACGGACATTCAAAACTCGAGAGCGGGGTTCGTAGTTAAGTCGACGGGAAATTCCCGAGAAATTAGGCTACCACACAGAATCAGGGTTATAGAATAGATATCTCGAAAAAATAGGGTTATGGAATAGTTATCCGCGGTGCTATGCTCGGCACTGTGCCACTTGCTGTGCTATCTCCAACTCAGCATGCCTTTTACGCCTCGTCCATCACGCTGCAAGCCAACCCACAACTGCAAAACTGGCTGAATCATTATCACAACCCCCCATTAAGTGCCTGGATGAACAGCTGAAATATAAATATTACCCTTGGTGTGTTGTCGTCTTAAGCATTCATCATGGCCCTCGGTATGGGCCCGCTCACCCACCATCCCTTTTCTCTCCAGTCCTCGCTTACAATCGTCACTGGAGCTCCCAATGATGGCCATGTACATGCACGACTTAAGTCCTCCTCTTTTTTAAACCTCTACTCTGCTGAATACCAACAGCGCCGTGTCATCTGTTTGTCACGATCCGTCACGCGTCACGTGCCACTCACCCGAACTCCACTCGACACGGTTGTGGCTTCCTGTTCGCTAGCCACCACATGCCAGCATTACCTATCTCCCCGAGTACCAATCCCCTGCACCCACATCCCTGGGACCTCTTGCATGATACAACACCTCAACAATGAGTTCCTTTCACCTTCCCTCAATTGTCACTACCCCCAGTCCTGAAGAGCCCCACGTTGCTGGCAACCTCAACCCTCGTGCATACATGGAAACTCAGACAGGATTCGTGTGACATAGTTTCTGCGTGTATATAAAACCCCAGTAGCGGGTGAGTGAATTCCCGAGTCTACTCACCTCATAGTCAAATATCAGCCTACTTTTCCCTCACATTGCCCTTGCCTTTCCCACTACCTCTTCGCTGACCGTGTTTGCACCTCCATTCCTGAGGCTGATACCGAAGTGTGAGATAAAAAAAAATTACCATAAGCGTGAGCCGATCACTCATTGACAAACAATTTTCAAAACCGATAAGTTGAATGTCTAAGCACATTTATTAATTACTATGATTACTTTTTGTGGGAAAGAAATTCGGCATGGTCACCAAGGTGTCCGTTTGAACCCCGCCTGTGTCTGTAAAGTGGTCGTAAGGGGCCAAGTGTTATGAAAACCGCTGTATAATCACGAGTCACCTCCCGATACTCCCCATCCCCTTCCCACTTTGAAGTGCTACGCTGGTGTAGATATTTCGACTATTACCTCAGTCACCAGTGAAGAAATAATCGACCCAAATTATACGATGTTCAAGACTATCGGCCGTAGTCTCACGGATCTCTCGATGGATTTGCGAGAAAGACAGGACTGGGAGGTCGGGACACTCAAGGCCCTCGACTATCTCCTGAACGCTTCCACTTTTGCTTTCGACCCTGTGACCAGTATACTTGCGATAGGTGAATACGATCATTCAATTCTGCTCAGTAGATTGTATTGAGCACAACAGGTACATTTGATGGGATAATCCGAATATTTGGTGCCCCTGGTGTCGAGACAAGCTTGTCGCTGGCGCCACCTATACCTGTCAAGTTCTTACAATTCGCCACAAATTTGTTCAAGCTCGTCTGTATCGGTAAGAAATACAGTGTATATGTAGCTATGGATTTCGTTCTGAATTCTAGGTGTGTAGACGGAAATAACAAGCTGTATTTATGGGATCTTACACCACATGGACAAATCAAGCTAGAAACTAGCACGCGCTTTGACCGACCAGTAACGTCAGTTTAGACTCAGGTCTGAGAGATGTATAAAGCTGAAGGTGTGCCGTCGCTAGCTGCCTCACGCTTTCTCCCTCCCATACCCATGTCGGTTCTTTAGTCACCTTCACGCCTCGAGCCTCCCTGAAACCTTCGCCCCTAGGCGTTCATTGGACTCGAATCTGGAGAAATCAAATCGTACGATCTTCTATGTCGGCGTGTTTCTACATACCTCATCCCAAACGCCTGGGAGGTCTACGAAAAGAAACTAGTCACTAGTGGGATGTATGTCGATGCCGAACCGACGTCGTGAGTGCAGGCACCATATAACCTCAAAACATCACTGATTTTTTGCACAGGAGGATCCCTGTCGACGTTGTTGTGCATCCAAGAAACCTCAATTTCGTATTTATTGCATATGGAGGTACTCGTTCAATCGGGCTCGTTTGTCCCTTTTTCTCCTGACTGAGATTTGGATTCCCAGGTGGTGTCGTGTTTTTTGATCTTGTAATACACATACCACGTTGCTTCAAGGCGATATATTGACGAGCGATTCCAGAAAGAACAGAAGACGTTAGGTACATATGAGCTTCTCGTACCTGCGGGGGCACCAGGAGGTTCGGGATATACCGATCCTGTGACTCATCTTTATACTCTCTATCACGCGGGGCCACTGAGGCTGTCGTTTGCCAGGACCTTCTCAAGCACCGGAGGCCTAATGTCTCTTCCCTCTGTGTGCATCCTGCTGGTCATTTCTTTGCTGTCGGCCACGTGGATGGGTCTATAGCCTTCTGGGCGGTGGAAGATGACACGCAGCCACTTATGGCTCGGACCTTGGATGAGGTCGACGTTCTCAAAGTAGATGGCGAGAAATTAGAACAGTATCTCTCTGATGAAGACGGTCCTCCAAGACATACGAGTAAGCTCCATGAGCCCAGAGAACCTATCTTCAAACTTGCTTGGAGTGGTTATCCCAATTCATACGACCCAAGAGGTGGAGAAACCTCTCTAACCATTCTTGGTGGTCAATTCAATCATGACCCTCCCGGAATCAACGTTCTCTGGCTCCCTTCCTTCAATCCTCCTGCCCCGCCATCCCTTTCTAATGACCAGTCGTTGCCCCTGTTTTTTCGGGACGCAATGCGGGAGTCTCTGGCTCCGCTTAGCGCATACTTTTATCCCACGCCCGGTCTTACTCAGGATTTCTTACTCATGCCACGAGACAGCCCTCATTTTGGCGGTACCTGGAATCCCACGGCCATTTTGATGCTTTTTGAAAGCGGGGAAGAGACCCGCGCTCTTGAGGCGCAGCAATTTCCCCCTCTTGAGTTCCTCGCAAGTGCCCCCGCGCCGTCTCAGAGTACAGAAGAAACGACGGATGGTGATGAAGAAAGCCACGAATGTCTTGCGCAGGACCTAGCTACAACTTTACAGTCGATGACTGTGAATGAAGAACCCAAGAAGCTTCGTCTCCCTCCTTCCCTGTGGAGCGGCCTAGAGGCTGTCGTCGACGCCAATCTCTTTTCGCTCGATCGTATTGCATACGAGACACTTTCAAAATCCAGTGAACCCGGGTTAGATGATCTCCTTCTAGAAGGTGGTATATCTACTCCAGACGAAGAAATCGTCGGCGCGATCAAACACTCCAAGGTAGCTGCTCAACACAACAATCCCCACTTTTAAATCTGACGTGGCAGCGACGCAGTTCGAGCCTCACCGCATTCTTATAACGCGCAATGCGGATCTCTCGATACGTTTCCTGGACGTATCTGTGCAACTTCTCATCCCCTCTTCGTCGTCGCCCTTCACGTCCGCATTTCCTCGCGCCCTTCCTGGCCTTTCTATCGACGTCCTTGCTCTCATAGGGTCACCAGAGATAGTCGCACACGGACTCGCCAGCACTGCAGGGCAAGCACGAGTCGATGATGTCCAGCTTGCCACTGAATCGCTGGAAGTTGCTCTCGTGCTCAGTGGAGGAGAGGTACTGCTCTATAGGATGACAGATCGCCAGGGTGCCGTTGCAAGGGAGCTTCTCGACAAGCAACTAGTATCATTAGAACATGTGCCAGTTGCTGAAGGTCTGCGTTTCAAGCCCTACTTCTTGGTCAAAGCCGAGGCGCCGGTCACCGCCTTCTCAATATCAGATGTCGGTGAGCATCCTGTTCGATTTGACCTTTATTGCACTACATATAGTCGACAGGCTTCGCCGCGGTCGCATATGCGAATGGGTCGCTGTCTGTCATTGACATGCGTGGTCCGCGGGTGATGCTACGGATCGCCAAAGCTCCACAGTCCACCTACCGTCATTCATTCATGCACCGTAGCTCAAGCGGCACTGATTCAGTATCAAGTCTCGCGTGGGCGATCAGTGGGATCAAGTCAGGTAAATATGCTCCGTTCGTCGGAAGGCATTCTGAAATTCCATCCTCCGCAGACACAACACCACGAATACGGCTGGTAGCCGTCCGTGCTTCTGGTCACATCCACGTATATACGCTTGCACGAGGTGGAGACGGTACTTGGTCGATACCCTCGGCGCCATTTGAGGCAGAGGGCGTGTTAGCACCTCTGGCTCATGGCACGTTCGTCCTCGATGTGCACACGGGCGCGCCGTGTAGAGCCGACAAAGCCCACCTTGCTGTCGCGCTCGAGTTCAAAGCGTCCAAAGATACTCATGAGGAAGGTGTGCGGTGCCTCCTGCTCGTGGTAGGCGCGAGAGCCGTACGATGTTTGGCGGATTTTGGGGACGACCGAATAGCGAAGACCGAGTGGGGCTCTAAAGCGGGT